>JAXQQM020071376.1:0-83364 GCA_034641835.2 Pinus albicaulis | reverse complement strand
CTGTTGTCATTGGTCAACAACTGCCCAATTAAGATGCCACATATTTTGTCAATGAATTCCATGTGTCAGGTTGCGGTGTTTCCACCTCACTTTATAGTGCCACATCTCTTGTTGTGGGTCCCATATGGACCTGTGTTGATGCGCTACCACATGTCATATATACGGCATGCCACGTGGCAGAAGTTTGAGATTGTCTTTTGACTTTTTTTCCAATTTTGACCAAAAATTTGACTTGGCATAACTTTTGCATATGAACATAGATTGAGACATTGTCTATATCGTTGGAAATCTTGCAATGAGCTCTTCGATCTGGTGCTAGTATTGTTGATATTCAAGGAAATTTATTTTGAGGTTTTCCATAGACACTAAGAACAGCAGACCATGTGCCTTATTGGGCATGAAGTCAAATTAAAAATTGAAATTATCTTCAATTAGCTCTAAAATTTATGAAAAATGAAACCTCATTGTGTAGGAAATTAGGAGGTTTTTCAATTTTATCTTAGATTTTCTTTACATGATAATTACTTGTGAGTCCGTCAACATTATTATTATTATGTTTTATTTATTCATCAAGCAATTACCATAAAACATGAAGATCACATAAGACAATAGAACAAAAAATATATGCTCCAAGCCAGGGGCAAACCCAGAAAATCTCTTCTTATAGAATTAGATTAAACGAGATATCCAAGACCCATAACCACATAAATTTGCACCTCTAGATGCCAATTCAAACCTTCTTTCCTTCCAGCAAATTCATCATCAAGAGACCATCAACAAGAGGCAAACCAAGACAAATCTTAAAAACCTAGCTCCAACAAGAAATCCTTTCTTCCAGCTTCGTCCTCTAAATCTTCTATGCCCTTCTCTGTGATATTTCAGACCAAAAATCCATCCAAGTGTGTGTGCAAATGAGCTCCATCTTCCCACTATTTATATAGTTTAGAGGGGTATGAATAAACATGTCCTTTGGGGCAAGGCTAACTTGACATGTAGGTCGACTTGGAATCTAGAGGGGTTTTTGTCCCAAAATTACATAATTAAAATTTCTTTTTCTTTTTCTTTTACATTCTGTCCAAATTGGACGTTGACTCAAAAACCTAAAAGCATGAAGAACATGTTTGTCTAGAAAAATAATAATCAATTTTCTTTTTATTTCTACGTAAAATTTCATAATGGTACAATTTATGAAGACCAAAATTAGTTACATTCTCTAACACCCCCTCTTAACTAGGGAGGTCTTCATAATTGTACACCCACTACATGAATACTTTCAAACTGAAATTTTCTTATAAGAAGAGTTGGATTGATAAGCCATCTTTAAGCATCAACATCATGATCAACATTGTCAGCATAGAAAAGCCTTAACTTTACAAGCTCTTTCTTACATAATAGAATAATGTTGGGAGGCTTTACGTGAGATACCACTCTACATATTCAAGGAACATAACCCATTTGGATGTTCACTAGGTATGTCCTTTTAGGAATATTCTTATCTTGGATTCCCAATCCTCAAAGAATATGTGTCATCCTCGACCACTCTTATCTTGGATCTAATCCTCAAAGAGTGTCGGTCCACTTCCTATCTTGGATTTTTTATCCTCAAGGAGTATCAATCTTAGATACTTATACAATCCTTCAAATGCCATTATCCCTTGATGGCTTTCACTAGACGTACGACTATTAGTCTTATTTTATTGCATGAAACATGGAGAAGAGAACATAATGTTCACCTCACTCTTAACTAGAGAGGAGATCCTCATTCCCTCTTGATCAGGGAATATATCCTTGCCCCCTTTTAAACATTTAAGTAAACTTCTTACTCCCTCTTAAGCATAGAGGATATTCCTTACTTATTTTTAATTGGGAAGTCATAATCCATAAATATATTAGCTACTAGTCCTTCATGAGGATCTTAGCTGCATGGTTCCTCATTTTCTTCACATCTCATCAAATTGAGCTTTCATCTTGCTAGAACTATATTATGACAGGATTCGGGCCATCAACCTCTCAAATCACTTCCCTCTAGTCATCATCAACAAAGACATTATATGTAGTCAATCAAGGTAGAGCAATACATAGCTTCTTCTCATCATGAAAGTGATCCATCGTCATGTTAACATCAGGTTATCCTTTTGCATTGCTACCTTTCCATCTCAATATGATATAGACATCTTGACCACATAATATTTCAAGGATTACCAAATCCATCCACTCAATCCATGTATTCATTGAATTGAGTTCAAAACAAATAGTTGTAGATTCACTTTCCTCAACTAACATTCTTCTAGGTAGCAAATCCATATACCAACCAGATAATAAATATCGAAACATCAATATCATTATTACCTCGGCCTAATGGACTTTCATCAAATTCTAGGTACTTTTTCCTTTTGAGATCAACATCCTTTCATATAGTGTATTTCCATACTAGAGTACTTTTCCATATTCCTACCCATTCAGTCTCCAGTCAAAGATAATTCTTCTTTCTTCAACCATCCATCTTAGTCCACTTCCTTTGGATCGAATTGCTTCTCATTTTGAAGATGGGACTATCTTCATGTTGCAATTGTACCTGCAAACTTCTAAGAAGCTTGCTTCCATACTCTATGAGTATAGCATACTTATGTTATGTCATCATGATTATTTTTCTATATATTTAAGAATTTCTTCATAACTTTGTTCATGTAGAGGATCTTTGTGATCCTTTATTTCCATGAATTGATGTCAAAGTGTTGTTGCATGAATAGGACCCAATCCTTCTTCTATGGAGTTGTATTTGTCAACTCCTTCTCTTTCTTCAAGAGTCCATATCTGATGTGATCAATATCATCAAACGAACTCTCCTTCCACCTTCTTTACATGCTTTAGCAAACTGTCTTGCTCCTTCTGAAGTCATTATTCCTCTTGCATGTTTTATCTTCCAATTGCAACAAGTTTTTGCTTTATTTTTCAATCATCAATGTGTTTTGGAAAGAATTCATCAGCTGAAAGATTCAACATCATGTTTATCAAAATCACTACAGTTCCCTCCTTCCATCATGCTCATTATGAACAAGGAATCATCATCAAGCATGAAATATAAATTTTGTATGATATTGAGAAAATTATAAAAAATTCACAAATAAAATACATATCTTATATGTAATATTGTCTTTAAATATCACATAGAAAAATGAGAGTAAACTTATAAACTTGAACTCTCGAAATTTTATCTCTTCAATGTGCAGTTGTACCCTATATATAGACTTGTAATAGCCCTATATAGATTTGTAATAGAAATATTCTAATATATATAATTAGGTTTTATATAATATTATATAATTTGTTTTAAAATTAAGTTTTATATAATATTAAATAATTTATTTTATAAATCCTTATTTAGTGGAGTGCCGATGGAAAATTTATTTTCACGCTAATTAAGTATATTTAATTAATTATTCCATTATTAAAAACCTCACATATATTTATTTTAAATGTCTAAAAGCTTTTTAATAATCTAGCATATAAAATTATATCATTTTATATGATACGTTGAAATTTAGATGCCCGTTATTTGAAGTAGTTTGTTTGACTTTGTGAAATTTAAATGCACGTCTGGAAGCTTTTTAATAATCTAGCATATAAAATTATATCATTTCATATGATACGTCGAAATTTAGATGCACGTTATTTGAAGTAGTTTGTTTGAATTTGTAAAATTTAAATGCACGTTATTGTTAGTATTAACTGTGCCAACTTTTAAGTGACGACTGAGTGATGTTAGATCTACGTCCCGATTGGAGAAAAATGGATTAGTCTATAATGCGACTTTTAGGAGTTGATGTGACAGCTTTATCCATGGTCATACATACATGGTATCATAGATGGCCGATGTCTCTGCTTAACTTTCCGATTGCCATGATACGGTCCACGTCACCATCCGCTGCAACCGTCTTGCCGAGACAATGCAGACAATTAAAGCATGCATCCGGGCCATTTCAAATTTAAATTTTGAATTTTCAAGATGCCGCGCAAAGCTACATGAATATTGGGGAGGTGGGGTTTCTATCGCCTGGATTTCTATCAGAATATTGAGGAGGTGGGCTTTCTATGGCCTGGATTTCTATCAGATATAGCGCTCCTGTTTCCATGGCCCCGCTGTTTCAAGTATACATATCTTTGCTTTGCCTTCCCTCTTGAATATCGATGGAGGGTCTAACTGTTTTAGAAGAAGTGGCCAGGTGTAGGTTTGATAACACTGAGTGAATCTTAAGTATGTTTATTTGTTTTTTTCAAATTAAACTTTATTTTCTGCATTAAAAGATATGTTTATTTGTCTTTTTCAAATTAAATTTCATTTTCTGCGATGAAAGATATGTTTATTTGTCTTTTTCAAATTTAATTTCATTTTCTGCATGTAAATAATTATTTACTTCTTTCTTTCTATATATGAAACTCAAATTTTACAAGCTTCTCTTAAATTTCAAGAGCTCACACTCCGCGCTTGTCTTTTTAAAATTTCCACAAGGCAGCTGAAGCAATTTGAAAGGATTGCCATATACGATCCTACCATGCATACAAACATGAGGGTTACCTAATGGATTCCAATCATGTGGGTCAAATTAAGTTTCATTGCATAAAGAAAATAAAGAAAATGGACTACGAGTAGAGTTTTTTTCTTCATATTGCTTCATCTCATTTTTCTCCACAACATGTCATTGTGAGATTTGAGGAATCTTAAAGGATTGCTACACCATGTTTGAATGAAAGTATGAAGTTATGGATTTTATTTATTTGGTTTATTAAAAGTTTCTCCTTCATTTTACATAGTCATGTTAACAAATGTTTATGTTTATGTTAAGTCAAGTAAAATTTTATTTATTTGCTTTATTAAAAGTTTCTCCTTCATTTTACATAATCATGTTAAGGAATGTTTATGTTAAGTTAAGTAAAATTAAATTAAAGCATACATTGTAAATAATTTAGATTTCTTTAGAATAGGTTGGAAATATAATAGATGTGAACCAAATCAATTTAAATAATTAAAATGTGAAATATGTTAAACATATTATATATAATGAATATAAATGAAATTTATCTAACTATTTAACTTTATTCATTTCTATCACATTTCAAAATTTAGAAACTACAATCAAATTTGAAAATTTCAAACCTACAATTAAATTGAGTTTAAATAAGCTTGATAGGATTACTAGAGTGAAAATTTCCAGAACTATTTTATTGACTTTGGGTTGCAATTATTTAATAATATGTTTATGTTATAATTATCCTTTTTAAATAATGGTACAATAATACCTCACTATACAAATCACTTCCTACAACCCAAAATGTTAAAGTCATTGAATTAATGAAAGGAGTTTAATTTGCTATATTCAATCTTAAAATAACATTATGATTCATTAATTCCAAAAATTTACAAATATGTGGGAGGAAACTATATAATTATTTAATAATAAATTACTTTTGATTTTAGTTGTGAAATATATATATATATATATATATATATATATATATATATATATATATATATATATATATATATATATATATATACTTTAAGTAACTTAATTTTCTAGATCTAGTAATTTATTTGTAATTTTATAATTGATATAAATATATTAGTTTTAGGGGAATATATGATTTAATATATTATTATAAGTTTCTACATGTAATATAAACTACAATAAAGAAAATTTAGTACTTCAATCCTCTTTAGGAGGTGGTTAAGGTCTATCTAATAACTCCCACATAAAATGACTTATTTCACAATATACAAGTTTCCTCTCCTTGATCACCTTAGAAACTCCTTTCTATTTGGTGAGATCACAATTGATGTTACACCAAAAACCACTAGTGCTAGTAAACAAACGCACCGTCATTGTTGATAGATACTTGAGAGGTAGTTAAGCACATGTCATGAAACACATGGGGAGCACTGGATTACCCAATTACAAAAAATCTCCCCCTAACACTAATCGGGGGTGTTTCAAACTCGAGACCTTTAGCTTTGATACCACTTGTTGAAATCATGATTACTGTTAGACCAAAACCTGCAAGTGTTAGTAAACGAATGTATCACGAGAGTTAATAGATCCTCAAGAGGCGGTTAACTTACATGTCACGAAACATGAATGTATCACGAGAGTTAATAGATCCTCAAGAGGCGGTTAACTTACATGTCACGAAACACACGTGGAGTGTTGAATTATCCAATTCCCAACACTATTATCAATTTTCTTCCTTTGTCCTTGCAGATCAATTCCTTAATCATGGAAACCTTGCCTCCCTCTAGTCAAAAGTATATTACAACTCCCACCTCGCTTAAAGGTGCCTCAATCACAACTTGAGAGTGCTCATCCTTACCTTTTGAATCCTTCAACCACTCATTTAAGGACATTTTCTTGAAGGGTGTTCATATTTAAATATAACCCCCTTATCTCCACATGGTTAGCAAAGCTTCAAGTACCTCTATTGGTGTCACTTAGTATTAATTTGATCAATTTGCATTCTACAGAGATAATGGTTATTTTGCACATTTACTGCCCTTTAGCCCAAGCTTGTAGACCTTAGTAAAATGATTTCCTACTCTTGTAAATCGATCTCAAGATAAAATTTTAAATATATCCCTATGTTAAACATTTCTTCATAGTAGGATTTGACCTAATATAAGATATATATTGTATCATCAACTCTTTTCCATGTTCATTGGAAAATATAACATATGTATGAAATTTGGACCTCGAAATATTATCTCTCTACGGACATCCTCTCCATGATGTTCATCTTGATAAGCTTATTATTTCTCTACATTTCCTGGGATATAATTTTCTATGTGACATAGGAAATTCTATAAGTAAATCTCATTTTTATAATTGATGAAACAAATTGAATACATGTCACAACATATGCATGCATGTGCACATGATTTTCAATAATGGTGGAATTAAAATGGCTTATAAATATTATATTCAGATTCAAAAGATGGATTGCGTGATAAAGTGGCCTTCATATGTAGAGCATGTTTTGAAACATGACACATTGATGTGCATTTTAGTAATTTTTATGTATGGTTCTAGAGAAAATTTCATCAATATCTTCTTTTCTAAGTTGTCAAAATGGATACACAACTAGTAGTCAATTTGTATCCTTTGAGTCCACACCGAATCATGCTTATCTACTTAGCTTGGAAATATATCTCTGCTAATTATTCCTTCTCATTAAGAAGAAGCATCTAAAGCAATACCTTATGAAGTCAAAATAACATGGACCCCTTCCACTCTGCAGTTATAGTACGGAGTTTTGATGAAAAATACAAAGACATGTCAACCCCATCTCTTCAATGAATTGAAGTTGAGACAATTAATCAAAAGACAACGATATGATCTTACTTCTCAAGAAATAAATGATATGATCTACTTTTGTAGGATGCATATAGGGTTCACAACTACATGAATTTATACAATTCCTAGGTTCCATTTTTAGAATGTGAAAAGCCAAATGTTTAGAAACTCCCTAATTGATAAAAAGAGGAAAAATCATGTCTTTTTGAAAAAAAATGTGCTTTTGTCAGATACCCAACAATCTCCCCCTTGATAACAATCTCTTTTTGCACTCTATTCACTTCTCCATGAATTTATGAATTATGTTCTATCGAAACCAAATATGTATGCATCACACTATTAAAGCTTGGGTTCATGGAGCTGCATCAAATTATCTACTCATATTTGAAATTTCTGAAGGTGTATAACTTTTGAGTCGATCAACCATTCTTTCTTCATATTGGTCACAATAATGATCCTCTAATCTCATTGTTTATCTCTTGATAATTAGGTAAATTCCTTAATATGCTTAACAATCAACTCGATCAATAAACCATATAGCAAGAACATGTTTTCTGGAGGGGTTATTGATAACTTATACCTATCATCATCATTTGAGTTACTAGCCATTTGAACCATTGGCCAGCACATACTCCGTCACTCAATTTCTGAATTAACACAACTATCATCAAATAAACCATAGTTGGAAGAAATCTTCAACTTCTTCATGCCTTCATTTATTTCATCTTTTGTGCATATTTCTTGAGGATCATCTATTATCATCCTTCATGAGAATATTCAAACACACTTTATCATTCACAATTAATCAATGTGCATACAAAGGAATTTTCTGTTGTAAAACAACTTCCATGAGCTTTTACACAGCGTCAACATTCCTCTATAAACATAATGTTTTCTACAATCATCTCAGAAAAAATTGGACTTTCCATTTTTCACATTTAATCTCCATTTGCTACTACTATTACCCATGTGGAATGAAGGAGGGAATTCCACCAATTTGTTGCAAGGTCAACAAGTATCCAAGAAAAAATTGCATTGTAATGCATATATACACACGGAGAGATGTACTCGAAAGGAAATTTACCCATATTGGTATTTAGTCGTCATACACATTTATACATTAGGGAAATGGTTAGAGTGGATGTACCAACTTCAACTAATCATTTTTTAATTATATTTTTCATTTATTACATACATATTCATATATTTTGTTAGTATTTAGTGATAAATGTGTGATGCCTGTTATGTAGGCCTAAGAGGCCCATCGAAAACCTACAAGAAAACCAAAGTCGTTCAAATTGTTGATCTTCCAATACCCTGACACCTAATAATCTATCACCTACATGATTACAAGTCTGGATGCCACTTGGCCACCACCTTAGCATTGCTACACCCTCTAATCCAGGTCATATTTCCAAGTCATCCCACCATTTTTCCTTTTATCGGTATGGTATTTTCTTCCTATATCAAACTATATAATTATTTTTGTATATTATGCCAAGTGAATATATATTGGTAACTCTATCTATAATCCCTTATATTACAACAAGAGGGTAACAAATTTACTATACAAAACTTATAAGATTTCGTTAATTATTTTTATAAGCTATCAAATAATGAAAACTGCCATCATAATTATCATTTTTAATTATAGTTTATAGTTTATACTATAGAGTTAAACTATAATCCCTCTTGTTGTAATATAAGGGTTACAAAGAATTTTGACTAGAGGGAGGCAAGGTTGCCATGATTAAGGAATTGATCTGCAAGGACAAATGAGCCAAATTGATAATAGTGTTGGGAATTGGATAATCCAATGCTCAACGTGTGTTTCGTGACATGTAAGTTAACCACCTCTTGAGGATCTATTAACTCTGGTGATACATTAGTTTACTAACACCTACAGGTTTTGGTCTAACAATAATCATGGTCTCAACAAACACCCCCGATTAGTGTTTGGGGGGGGGAGATTGTTTGGAATTGAGTAATCCAGTGCTCCCCATGTGTTTCCGAATAAAGTGATCAAGGAGAGGCAACTTATATATTTCCGAATAAGTCATTTCATGTTGGAGTTATTAGATAAACCCTAACCACCTCTTAAAGAGGATTGAAGTACTAATTTTTCTTTATTGTACTTTATATCACATGTAGAAACTTATAATAATATAATAAATCATATATTCCTCTAAAACTAATATATTTATATCAATTATAAAATTACAAATAAATTACTTGATTTAGAAAATTAATTTACTTAAAGTATATATACATTATTTCACAACTAAAATCAAAATTAATTTATTATTTAAATCATTATATAGTTTCCTCCCACATGTTTGTAAATTTTTGGAATTAATTAATCATAATGTTATTTTAAGATTGAATATACTAGAAAATTAAACTCCTTTCATTAATTCAAATGACTTTAACATTTTGGGTTGTAGGAAGTGAATTGTATAGTGAAGTATTATTGTACCATTATTTAAAAAGGATAATTACAACATAAACATATTATTAAATAATTACAACTCAAAGTCAATAAAATACTTCTAGAATTTTTCACTCTTTTGTAATGCTATCAAGCTTATTTAAACTCAATTAATTGTAGGTTTGAAATTTTGAAATGTGATTGTAGTTTCTAAATTTTGAAATGTGATAGAAATGAATAAAGTTAAATAGTTAGATAAATTTCATTTATATTTATTATATATATTGTTTTTGAAATATTTCACATTTTAACTATTTAAATTGATTTGGTTCACATCTATTATATTTCCAACCTATTCCAAAGCAATCTAAATTATTTACAATGTATACTTTAATTTAATTTTACTTAACTTAACATAAACATTTCTTAACATGATTATGTAAATTGAGGGAGAAACTTTTAATAAACCAAATAAATAAAAATCTTACTTGACTTAACATAAACATATTCATTTCTTAACATGACTATGTAAAATGAAAGGGAAACTTTTAATAAACCAAATAAATAAAATTCACAACTTGATACTTTCATTCAAACATGGTGTAAAAATCCTTCAAGTGTCCTCAAATCCCACAATGGCATGTTGTGGACAAAAATGAGATGAAACAATGTGAAGAAAAAATCTCTACTACTAGTCCATTTTCTTTATTTTCTTTATAGCAATGTAATTTAATTTGACCCACGTGATTGGAATCCATGAGGTAACCCTCATGTTTGTATGCATGTTTCCAATCACTATAATGCATGAGCATTAATATAAAATGTTATATTATTATAAAATGTGCATATTTTATTAGCACACTAGTATTACTAAATTAAAAGAATATTTTGGAGGAACAATTTTTTTCAATTATGGGGTGGACTAGGTATATGCATTGACATTATGTTCAATTTGTTAGCTTTATTTAAACTTAATACTTAAAAAAAAAAATTCAACATACTCATTTATAATTTCTAAAAAAAAATTCTATAAAAATTATTTATAGAGAACCTTGATTTTTCAAAATTACTCAAATAATTTATTAAAAAAAAAGATATTCAAAATATTTTATAGTTATCTTTTTATTTAAATTTTAAATATAAATTAAATTTGATTTTAATTACCATTAAGAAATATAAATATAGAAGAAAAAAGCTAAAAAAAACTTTAATTACTCAGAGAAAAAACTGTAAATGTTAAATCTAAATAAATTAATATGTTAATCAAGATATTATATATGTTTTTTAAAAAGTAGCAATATTATAGAAAATAAAGAATATATAAAATTATAAAGAATAATAAATGTGTAAAATACTTTTCTTTATAAAAATTACTATTTTCAAGCTGCACATATAATCCACCCATGATTTACAAGTATGGTATTATGGTTATTCCACTCATATGCAACGTGGTTATTTTACCTCAAGAAAGTTGCATGAGAATGGTACTTCCCATCCTCACAATGCACATTAATCAAACATAACACCACATAATTCTCCCATTTAAAAAAAAAAGAAAAGCGCTGACTACTCACAACCATTGTTGAGCTATAATTATGGGTGATGGTAAATAAAACACCATAAGAACACCATGCAGTTCCCCAACGCAAAAGTTAAGCGCCAAGACATTACACGGTAGGTGAATATAAAGTTTGGAATTTCCATTTTTCCAGGGAGTTATAAAAATCCCAGTAAATACTTTACACGGTGGGTGGGTGAATATAAAGTTTGGAGCTTCCATTTTTCCAGGGAGTTATAAAAATCCTAGCAAAGACTTTACACGGTGGGTGGGTGAATATAAAGTTTGGAGCTTACATTTTTCCAGGGAGTTATAAAAATCCCAGCAAAGACTTTACATGGTGGATGAATATAAAGTTTGGAATTTCTATTTTCGAGGGAGTCATAAAAATCCCAAAAAGACTAACGATCGAAGAGTAAATGTGAGTATTTCAAGGAGCTTAAATGGATTTTTTTTTCACCTTTGAGATTCTCCACGTTCACGATCGTATATGGCAATCCTTTCAAGGTGCTTCAGCTGCCTTGCGGACTTGAAATTTTTTGAAAAGACGAAGCTCGGAGTGTTAGTCCTCGAAATTTAAGAGAACCATGAAATATTTGAGTTTCAGATATAGAAAGAAAGACGTAAATAATTATTTTCATCCAGAAAATGAAATTAAATTTGGAAAAAACAAATAAACATATTTTTTTTTTCTTTGCAGAAAATGAAATTTAATTTGAAAAAGACAAATAAACATACCTAAGATTCATGCAGTGTTATCAAACCTGAACCTGGCCACTTCTAAAACAGTTAGGCTCTCCATCGGTGTTCAAGAGGGAAAGCAAGGCAAGGATATGTATACTTGAAACAGCGAAGCCATGGAAACATGGGCGCTATGTCTGATAGAAATCCAGGCCATAGAAAGCCCGCCTCTCCAATATTCTGATAAAAATCCAGGCGATAGAAAGCGCACCTTCCCAATATTCATGTAGCTTTACGCGGCATCTTGAAAATTTAAAATTCAAAATTTAAATTTGAAATGGCCCGGATCCATGTTTTAATTGTCTGCATTGTCTCGGTAGGACGGTGGTGGCGGATGGTGACGTGGATCATATCACGACAATCAGAAAGTTAAGCAAAGACATCGGCGATCTATGATACCATGTATGTATGACCATGGATAAAGATGTCACATCAACTCCGAAAAGTCGTATTATAGACTATTCCGAGAAAAATAGATGAAAGTCCTGTGCCGTTGTGCACGTTTTTGAAAATATGGAAGTCCTCTCGATTTGAATGTAGGTCCAGGACAGCCGGCGTTACCCTTTTTCGCGTATAAAGGGGGTGCCGTTTTCCAGGAACATGTATCTTTCACATAGGTTCGAAATTCCATGGCGATTCTCTGCGACTTTCAGTCGTTTCTGTTTCTCTTCGCCTTTGTAATTTCTCCAATCCTCCCTCGATTGATCTTAGGGAAGAATAAGAACATGCTGCCAGGCCCCTTTACTTGGCCGATTGTAGGAAACCTCCCTCAGCTACTATTTTCTGGCGACACATATGAGATATTCGCGAAGAAGGTCCATGAAAAATACGGCCCCATCTTCACCATATGGATGGGTGGTACCCCTCGCATATATATCGCCGGGCGCGACCTCGCTCATGAGGCGCTCATCCAGAGCGGCCCCGCTTTTTCCTACCGCCCGGTCCTCAGCGGAACGTGCAAAGTTTTCAGCAGCAACCAACATAACATCAACACGGCCACCTACGGGCCCCTGTGGCGGAGCATGCGCAGGAATTTGGTGAACCAAAGCCTCACCTCTTCGGCAATCAAATCCTTCGATGTCGCAAGGAAATGGAGCATCAGGCGCCTGGTGGGAAACCTGAGGAACAACGGATAATGGAGGAGCGGTGAAAGTTGAAGAAAAATTATATTCCGTCATATTCTGCATCATCGTGTACATGCTGTTTGGGAGCAAGCCCGACGAGGAAACGATTAGGAACTTGCAGGACCTTACGCGGGAGGTCACCCGAAGCGGCCACGTGGGTCCGAGGTACTTGCTTCCAGTTCCGAGCATTTTTGAGCGACGCCGCCGGGCGAGAGCTGCGGAGATCCGTCGGAGGCAGCGCGACACCATGCTGTCGCTCATACACGGCCGCCGCGACGGCGCTGCTGGCGGCGCGTACGTGGACTCGTTGTTCGATCTCACGGTGGACAACGGCAGGAGACTAGAAGACGACGATCTCGTGTCGCTCTGCTCGGAATTCATTAACGCCGGCACCGACACCACGGCCACCTGCCTGCAATGGCTGATGGCGAATCTGGTGATCCGTCAAGACGTTCAGGCAAGATTATACGACGAGATTGTCGACGTTGTCGGGAAGGGGAGACCGGTGGAGTCGGCCGACGTGCAGCATATGCCATTTCTTCACGCCGTTGTGAAGGAGTCGTTGAGGTGTCACCCTCCGGGCACTTCGTCATGCCCCACGCCGTCTCTCAGCCTTGCCAGCTTGGCGGTTACGATATTCCGACAGAGGCTTGGGTCAACTTCTTTATAACCGCCATTGCCAAGGACCCCGGAGCATGGCAGAACCCGTTGGAGTTCAGGCCGGAGCGGTTTGCAGACGAGGGCGCGGAAGTGGATTTGACGGGAACGAAGGAATTAAAGATGATGCCGTTTAGCGCAGGGAGGAGGATTTGCCCCGGGATAGACTTGGGTCTGCTTCATATGCATCTCGTCGTGGCAAGGTTAGTGCAGGAGTTCAAATGGGAATGTAAGCCAGGGGAGACGGTCGATCTTTCTGAGGTGCAGGAATTGACGGCGGTTCTGAAACATCCTTTGCCAGCCATCATAAAGGAGAGAGCATAATGCTATGAGTAGTATACAAACATGAAGAAGAAGTTGGTTAAAATAGAGAGTCAGTTTATTGTGTGTGTAGTAAAGTGATAATTGAATTTAGTGTGTAGTTGTATGTTAAGTTATATTATGTGAATCATGAAGAAGTCGGTTAAAATTAGAGAATAGTTAACTGTGTTGATTTAAGTCTATTTAAGTGATAGTTTAATTTAGTGAGTGGTTGTATGTGAAATTATATTAGGTTAATTTCTAATGTTATAGTTATTGTAATCAATCAAATTTATGTGATCAATAGACAAACATATGTTGTTATTGTGTGTGAATTATTTATATTATTTTATGATTTGAAAGATATTTATGTGATCAATAAAAACACATATATTATTATCGTATGTGAATGGAGTAGTCCTTAGTGTGATTTTTTGAAGTTTTAGGTAAAATCTTGGTTTTTGTTATTCAAACTGGTTTTTTGACTCTATATATAGATTCAGCACCCTCAAAAACCTCTAGAGTACTTCGATTGTGCAAAGTTAGCAATCAAACTTCTCTTTTCAATAAATTCCTACTAGAATTTAGAGAAATTACACGTAAAAGATCACCGTAAAAACCTTCAAAAAATAGCACTAAAAATTACTCGTATGTGAATTATTGATGTTATTTTATGATTTCTTTCCAGTAAATTTGAAAGATCCCCACGCTTACGTGCTGTGAAAGCGGGTATGCCAGTGTCCCTACCAGAAAAATATATTATATCTATAAGTATTACATGTGTGTTGTGTTTTTCGTAAGTGCTGACAAGTTTGTGATCCTCGTTTGTGCTGAGGACTTTGGTATCTTTTGCGCTTCAGGAATCTATAGTCTTCAGGCTTGTAATTAACGTTGCAAAAAAAAAAATAGAAGACGTTGTGTCCTTATCGTGGGCAGTCTAATTTCGATGTGCTTGACGATGGATAGAGATGAACTTTTGTGTGGTTAATGTTTTGAGGTGCTTAAAAATACAAGGGTTATATAGTATTTATTACTTGTCGTTTAATGTAAATATAGAAATGTTGCAATTTTGCAATTTGATGTTGCAATTTTGTAATTTGAGCTTGAGCATGTGTATGAAGATTTGTTTTGTAATAAAGTTGTTGCTTCGTTTAGTTTAAATATAATTAAATTAAAGTAAAAATTAAGAATTTACATTAATGTTAAGGTTTAGAATGTAATCAATTTAGGTTTCTATTAATATTTTGTTAATCCAATTCCACCCAACTACAATAACAATGTCATATTATTTTGTTGAGAAAACCATCTAGAAGCTTTTACATTTTCCTAAAACATATATATATTAAAAGGTAGTTGTTCTTAGATATATTTACAAAAATATAATTTATGAATATTTAATATTTTATGAAAATTTATAATAATAAAAATAAATATATTAATATAAAAATTTATAATAACAAAAAAATTATGAGTTATATATATAATTAAAGGAATTTACTGTTATTATTCAAAAAGTTGCATGTTATTTTCAGTGAAAATTACATGACATGATATATAGCAATTAAAGTTGTTTAATATTTTGTATAATTATATATTTAATGTGTATTCTAAAATTTAATAATGTAATTTAGTTAACCAATTTAAGTTTTTAGATGTTAGATGGTTTTACTATTCTACTTATTAGGAATGTGTTTTTTAAATTAGATTTTTCAATTTCTAATGTTTTTTTATATAAATATAATTACATTACATAATATATAACAATTAAAATTGTTTAATATTTTGTTTAGTTATATATTTGATATATTCATTATATATTCGAAAATTTAATAATAATAATATAATTTAGTTAACTAATTTGATTTTTTTAGATATTTGATAGATTTGATATTCTACTCATTAGGAATGTGTTTTTTAAATTAGATTTTTCAATTTCTAATTTTTTTTATATAAATATAATTACATTACATAATATATAACAATTAAAAATTTTTAATATTTTGTATAGTTATATATTTGATATATTCATTATATATTCTAAAATTTAATAATAATATAATTCAGTTAACTAATTTGATTTTTTTAGATATGGGATAGATTTGATATTCTACTCATTAGGAATGTGTTTTTTCATTAATTATATTTTTCAATTTCCAATATTTTTTATATAATATATAGTTACATTTGTTTTATAATATATTTAGGTAAAAAAAATTTCTTTAAGTTAATTTTTTTTTTTTTTTTTTTAAATATGTTGTTTTTGTTTTTCTATCAAGTTTCTAATTATAGAGATGTCTCTATCTTGAGAAGCATAAACATAAAATAAGCTTCACCTATATTTAAATGTAGACAAATATCTCATTTCATATTAAGAAGTTATTCTCCGAGTTGATCTCATTTTAGTCTATTCATTTCATATTATATTAATTAAGAAGTTATTATCCGAATTGATCTCATTTTAGTCTATTTAGTCTATTTAAATATAAAGAAATCCAAAAGAAGATTCCTGTAAGTGTGCACACGGTAAATAAAAAATAAAAAAAAATACCAAATTATGTAAAAGTCATGAAATAATGCAATATACCTGCACACATATACCCAGCACACGTATACCTAGAAAATTAGACTAACATAACCAGTAGTGGTATCATCTAAAATAGATACTATACTATACACAGCGGAACTTCTGCATACATTAGAGAAAGGAAAATAGTAAACTGCATGAATAGAGGTTATACCTATATATATATAAGGGTTGATTGTCTCAAATTAACTATACAGTGAAAGAAGGATATCAAACTGTATACACAAGGGTTATCTACTGGTATACATCAGAATTGTAGTTTTCTAGTAAGAACTGTTGGAAAATAACACATTTTGGTAATTAACCATAATTAAATCTTACGGTATCATACAGGATACAAATTACATGGCTAGCTAGTAAATTGTAATTTTATAATGAAAATATTTCATCTGCTCTAGATGTATATACATATAAAGAAAAGACATTTTAGATAACTTGAAGGTCATACAGGTATCTTAATTGAACGATTCCATTAGCAGGCATATTTCAAATAACATATTAAAGACACATCCCTGCAAGAACAAATGTAATAGTTGGAAACCCTCTTTCCTCGGTGAGAGGTAACCACAGTCCAGATTTTATGACAGTATGAATATCAAAGAACAATTACAGACAATACTCTGTATAGTGCTACTCGTAGTTAAAATCCACAGTTCTAAGAAACTAGGTTCCTTGTGGAAATAAAATAGAAAATTCAGACACAGAGGCATGGTATGGATGCCAAATCTTCCACGAACACTGAAAACCAACCTGGAAAGCAGAAAATGACAAATTAAAAGAACCCAAATCGAATGTGGTCTTGAATTGCAATATACTGTGTCGTATTTTTGGCTTACCTGTAGATAATAAAGATAGAAATTAGATAGCAGGGGAATAAAAACGTTAAATAAGAAATAGAATCTACAATACCCTATGGAAATAGTATCCCAGCCATACTTGTAAACCAGGAGGAAAACAATGAATTAGATTTAATATCAAAGATTAAATTCTTGAATGTAAATGCCCAAATATTGCAAAATAGTGAAATGTATAATATTAAAATGATATGCAAGAATAGGATGTGGCATATTTATGGCGACTACGTTGCCGTAGACTATCGAAAGAGGGATACAGGAGTTCCGTTCTTGAGGAGGGATTTTATATATATATATATATAGCAAAGAAAAAAAAACAACATTGTTATATGGTAGGGAAATTGTAAATAAAGACAATTTACCTAAACGCGATAGGGTCCGAGCATTGTAGCCTGAGACGTTGTCTCATGAGACCGGGTTTAATTAACCTCGAATAAAAAACGAGGAGTTATTATTAGCTCCGACAGGAATTTCGTCATAACAGAGTAATAACCTAGTTAATTGTTGGAAATTAATTCCAACTGCTGAAGTCAATCAGCAGTGATTGCAGAAGTGAAAGATTGTAGCACATTGAAATCAAGGCTAAGGCGATTGCCTGCAGTTTTGAACAAATTGCAAAAGGATTGGAAAGCAAAATTTATCATGGATTGGATCAGGCTTTTAAAGCCTTACCAATTTAAATCGGCGCAGTTAAATGGCAGAGGCAGTGAAGGACCTTTGTATTAAAGTGTCTTGTTGATATGGTGAGTTCCGTGTGCGGAACGAACAAATATATATATGCTATATATAAACTATCGCCCTCCCATAAAGCAGAAGGCCCGTGGGTCCCATAGACCACGCGTCGTTGTATATTATATTTGCGATGCGATCGCAATCGCGCAAATCGCAAATTGTGAATGGCAAGTGCTAAACCGATGGTTGAAAGTTGCGATGTGATGTCGCGCCATCGCGCAATCGCAAATCGCAAGTCATATATGTCCGCCCATCCGTAAGCCATATCGTCGACCAATGTTTGCAATGCGATCGCACATATCGCATATCGCAACATCGCGCAATCGCAATTTCATTTGGTTGTTTTCGTTTGTTTTCGTTTGTTTTATGTTTTAAGTCGCGGACTCGATGCATTTATGTTTTATGTTTAATGTTTTATAATGTGCGCGCCACTTATAAAAGAAAGGCCGAAGAGCCTATAATTGCAATGTTTTATTTTTATATAGAACAGAGACGTTTTTATGCACAACAGTGCGAAATAGAAAATACAGAGCATCGTATTTTTCAGAGAGAGACAGAGTGTTTTATTTGAGAGACAGTGAGGTCTTCTTGGTGAACTGTGTTAGCAGTAGTCACTATTGTAAATCCCTCTGTTAGAGGAAGAATTTGTAACACATTTTTATGAAATAAATGTTTGTTTTATTGAGTTAAAACTCTGTCTCCTGTGAGAAAGAAAATTTTTATTAATTTCTGTGTTATAGAGAGGAGTTTATTATGGAATTCTTCAATATTCCAACATGGTATCAGAGTCAGTCCAGGCTCTTTGAAGATCAAAGAAGCTGAAAGAAAGGAGTTCTTTGTTGCAGGAGCTTCTCCAGCAGTGTGAAGACTCAGCCAAAAGGAATCCAAAGGTATTTCTCTATACAGTTTTGTGTTACTGTTGCAATACAGTTAGTTAATTTTAAAACACACAGGCAAGTATTTTTGAATCATAGTTAAGAGTGCAGAATGGCTGGAGCCAGCACTGGTATGGGTATGGGAAATATCCATCTCCCACAATTTAATGGGAAAAATTATGACTACTGGTCAATAACTATGAGAGCATTATTTGTCTCCCAAGACTTATGGGAATTTGTTGAGGATGGCTTTGAAGAGCCAGCAAATGAAGCAGAGTTTTATGTTTTAACTCAAGCAGAAAGAGAGATTCTGAAGAGCAATAAGAAGAAAGATGCCAAGGCTCTTTTCTTCTTGTATCAAGCAGTGCATGAGAGTGTGTTTCCAAGGATAGAAGCAGCTATGAGATCCAAAGAAGCATGGGAAACTCTCAAGACAGCTTATCAGGGCATGGAGAAAGTGAAGACAGCAAAACTTCAGTTGCTGAGGAGAGACTTTGAGACTCTCTGTATGAAAGAGTCAGACACTATTGACTCATTCTTCACTCATGTGATTGGAATGGTCACACAAATAAGATCTCATGGAGAGACTCTTGAAGACAAGAGGATTGTGGAAAAACTCTTGAGAAGTTTACCCTCAAGATTTGATGTGATTGTCACCACCATAGAAGAGACTAAGGATCTCACAAGTTTTTCAGTCGATGAGCTACATGCATCACTGATGACTCATGAACAGAGATTGGGTAGGAGTGAAAACTCATCTCTGGAACATGCCTTTAAGACCCAGATGTCTTTCGGAAGAGGAAGAGGGCAAGGCAGAGGAAACAAAAGAGGAAGAGGCAGAAGCCAAAACAGAGGTGGAAGGAACAGGCCTTCACATTCACATGGAAGGTGCAACAGTCAAAATCACAGCCACGGCCAAGGCAGCTGCCAGCAGAGTGGTCAGCAGAATGCTCAAGGACAAAGGTATGATAAATCCAATGTCCAATGTCACTATTGTAAAAAATATGTTCATTATGCTAATGAATGTAGAAAGAAGCAGAATGATATGGGAAATAGAACTAGTGCAAATTTCACTAGAGAAAATATCAGCCAAAATAATTTGTTTTTAGCTTGTAATATGGCTGAAGAAAAAAGTGAGGATTTATGGTTTCTAGACTCCGGTTGTAGTAACCATATGACAGGAAACTTAGCAATGTTTTCTATGTTAGATGAGAGTGTGCAGTCACAAGTCACACTAGGAACTGATAGCAAAGTTTCTGTTATGGGAAAAGGAGATGTGAATGTTTTAACAAGATTAGGTGCAAAGAAATCCATAGCAAATGTTTATTATGTTCCAGGAATGAAGTGTAATCTCTTAAGTGTTGGACAGCTTGTCCATAAGGGATATAGTGTTTTCTTTGAAGATGATGTTTGTACCATCATGGATAAACCACCCAGCAAACTATGTATTGCTGAAGTAAAGATGACAAGGAACAGGATGTTC
This sequence comes from Pinus albicaulis, assembly GCA_034641835.2. Classification (NCBI taxonomy): domain Eukaryota; kingdom Viridiplantae; phylum Streptophyta; class Pinopsida; order Pinales; family Pinaceae; genus Pinus; species Pinus albicaulis. The sequence continues at coordinate 62,685 of JAXQQM020071376.1, read as the reverse complement.
CCTCTCAGAATGAGAGCAGACTTGAAGAATGGTGAAGAGAAAGCATCAGTTGCACAAGAGACTTTCCAAAGCGAACCAAAAGATGATAATTGGTTATGGCACTTGAGATTTGGACATCTCAACTTTGGAGGTCTTAATTTGTTGAACAGAAAAGGAATGGTAAGTGGTTTACCATTGATAGAGAAACCAGACAGCGTTTGTGAAGGTTGTATTCTTGGGAAACAACACAGAGAAAGTTTTCCTTCCGGGAAAAGCATAAGGGAAAAAGCACCCTTAGAGATTGTCCACTCAGATGTATGTGGACCGATGCAAACTCCATCGCTTGCAAGCAGCCACTATGTGTTAACATTCATAGATGATTTTACAAGAAAAACTTGGGTTTACTTTTTGAAAAACAAAAGTGAAGTGTTTGAAAAATTTCGCAATTTCAAAGCACTTGTTGAGAACCAGAGTGGGTTGCACATCAAAGTCCTAAGGACTGATAGAGGAGGTGAGTATATCTCTAAATATTTTCTACGTTTTTGTAGAGAAAATGGTATTCAAAAGCAGTTTACAACTAGATATACTCCGCGGCAAAATGGAGTAGCCGAAAGGAAGAACCGAACCATAATGGACATGGCAAGGAGTATGTTAAAGGCAAAGCATTTGCCTAATGATTATTGGGTAGAAGCTGTACATTGTGCAGCGTATATTTTGAATAGGTGCCCTACAAAAGCAGTTATGAACAAAGTGCCAGAAGAGGCATGGCGTGGCACAAAGCAGGGTGTCACACACATGAAGGTTTTGGATGTGTGGCTTATGCACACATTCCGGATCAGCTAAGGAAGAAGTTGGACAGCAAGGGGGAGAAATGTATTTTCATTGGATACAATGAGGAATCCAAGGCATACAGGTTATATAACCCATCCACCAAGAAGTTCATTGTGAGCAGAGACGTTCAGTTTATTGAAGAGGAAGCTTGGGATGGAAGCATAGAGAAAACAGTGAATGTTAAACACTGTTTATCTCATGATGAGAATGATGATGAGTTGGCTGAAATACATCCCCAAACAACAACACCAACAAGAGAGCAGCAAAGCACACCCTTGAGGAGAAATGACAGTGCTTCTCCAAGCACACCACAAGGAGGAAATTCAAGTGCTTCTTCAAGCACTTGTACACCTACTGAAAGAGGTAAGAAATTCAGAAGTTTGAAAGATATTTATGAACAAGATATAACAAATGAAGGTATCAATTCTTTGTTTGCTTTATATTGTCATGTTGATGATCCTGTTCATTTCGAAGAAGCTATCAAGGATAAGAAATGGATAGAAGCTATGGATGAGGAAATAAATGCCATAGAAAGAAACAAGACTTGGGATTTGGTTGAACTCCCAAAAGGTAAAGATGTCATTGGTGTTAAATGGGTCTACAAGACCAAAAGTAATGCTGAAGGAAAAATAGAGAGACACAAGGCAAGACTTGTTGTCAAAGGTTATAAGCAGAAGCATGGGATAGATTATGAGGAAACTTTCGCACCAGTTGCTAGAATGGAAACCGTGAGAGCAGTGTTGTCCATAGCAGCACAAAACAAGTGGAAATTTTACCAAATGGACGTGAAGTCAACATTCCTAAATGGAGTGTTAATGGAAGAGGTTTACATTGAACAACCTCTCGGCTATGAAAAGAAAGGCCAAGAGCACAAAGTGTGTAAGTTGAAGAAAGCTCTTTATGGGCTGAAGCAAGCGCCAAGAGCGTGGTACAGTAGGATAGATTCATATCTACTGGAAAATGGTTTTGAAAAGTGTGAGGGAGAACCCACCCTCTACATCAAAGAAAAAGATGGAAAAATATTGATTGTAGTTTTATATGTTGATGATGTTATTTTCACAGGTAATGATGATTGCCTTATTGAAAATTTTAAAACAGTCATGAAAGAAGAATTTGAAATGACTGACATGGGTTTGTTAAGATACTTCTTGGGAATAGAAGTAGAACAAGATAAAAATGGGATTTTTATCTCACAGGCAAAGTATGTTAATGAGGTACTTGAAAGATTTAACATGCAGGAATGCAAAGCAGCGATCACTCCCACGGTGATGGGATTAAAACTCAGCAGAGAGGACAGCAGCAAGGATTTTGATCCTAGTTTATACAAGAGCATAGTTGGCAGCCTTATGTATTTGACTGCAACTAGGCCGGACATAATGCATGCTGTTAGTTTTATTTCCAGATTCATGGAAAAGCCAAAGGATGCACATTGGCAGGCAGCGAAAAGAATTCTGAGGTATGTTAAAGGTACTAAAAGTTTTGGTATTTTGTATACTGCTTCAGAATGTTCAGATTTATTTGGATACACTGACAATGATTGGGCTGGAAGTGTTGATGATCGGAAGAGTACTTTCGGTTATGTTTTTCACATGGGTTCAGGAGCCATTTCATGGTCTTCTAAGAAACAACCCATTGTAGCATTGTCTACAGCAGAAGCGGAATATGTGGAAGCTATAGCAGCAGCGTGTCAAGCAGTTTAGATGAGAAAAATGTTGAGAAGTTTATGTCAAGAACAGGTAAAAGGGGCATTGATCTTTTGTGACAATAGCTCAGTTATTGCATTGTCCAAAAATTCTGTTTTTCATAAAATGACAAAGCACATTGACACCAAGTTTCACTTCATACGTGAATTGGTTAACAATGGAGAAATAACTTTACAACATTGCAGAACAGAGGATCAATTTGTAGATATTTTGACAAAGCCACTTGCGCAGAAAAGCTTTGAACATTTCAGGAAATGCCTGGGTATGCAGAAAAATCCAACAGTTGAAATTAAGGGGGAGTGTTGGAAATTAATTCCAACTGCTAAAGTCAATCAGCATTAATTGCAAAAGTGAAAGATTGCAGCACATTGAAGTCAAGGCTAAGGCGGTTGCCTGCAGTCTTGAACAAATTGCAAAAGGATTGGAAAGCAGTACAGAATTTATCATGGATTGGATCAGAGCTTTTAAAGCCTTACGAATTTAAATCGACGGAGTTAAATGGCAGAGGCGGTGAAGGACCTTTGTATTAAAGTGTCTTGTTGATATGGTGAGTTCCGCGTGCAGAACGAACAAATATATATATGTTATATATAAACTATCGCCCTCCCGTAAAGCAGAAGGCCCGTGGGTCCCATAGACCACGCGGCGTTGTATATTATATTTGCGATGCGATCGCAATCACGCAAATCACAAATCGCGAATGGCAAGTGCTAAACCGATGGTTGAAAGTTGCGATGCGATGTCGCGCCATCGCGCGATCGCAAATCGCAAGTCATATATGTCCGCCCATCCGTAAGCCATATCGTCGACCGATGTTTGCAATGCGATCGCACATATCGCATATCGCAACATCGCGCAATCGCAATTTCATTTGGTTGTTTTCGTTTGTTTTATGTTTTAAGTCGCGGACTCGATGCATTTATGTTTTATGTTTAATGTTTTATAATGTGCGTGCCACTTATAAAAGAAAGGCCGAAGAGCCTATAATTGTAATGTTTTATTTTTATATAGAACAGAGTCGTTTTTATTCACAGCAGTGCGAAATAGAAAATACAGAGCAACGTATTTTTCAGAGAGAGACAGAGTGTTTTATTTGAGAGACAGTGAGGTCTTCTCGGTGAACTGTGTTAGTAGCAGTCACTATTGTAAATCCCTCTGTTAGAGGAAGAATTTGTAACACATTTTTATGAAATAAATGTTTTTTTTATTGAGTTAAAACTTTGTCTCCTGTGAGAAAGAAAAATTTTAATTTCTCTGTGTTAAAGAGAAGAGTATTACTCTCTCCACTGTTTGTTCTGGAATTTTCAATATTCCAACATTAATGCAGTGAGAGATGCAAGGCAATGTCAATTAACTGACTCTGTCTCCAGCATATTCACGAAAATGCACATCGAATTAATTAATGATGAACGCATGAGAGAGGTATGGTAAACTCCCATTCAAATTCATTTTTCACAAAGGAGGAAACGTGAATTATTCCAATAGTTTAAAAGTCTTATGAAGTTAGTTACATTAACCAGAAAATAGTCGAGACGCATTCGTTAGCTTGAGGATAAGTCACTATATACAAACATGAAACTAAGATTAAACCAAAGAAACAAGACCACATGGAGAAAACAAATGTTGTAGAGGAAAGCCGCAATAAATCAAAGAAAATTATTGAATGAGGAAAATCAACCGAATACGAAACCTGTAGGAGAATGACAAACTGGTTTCACCATGCGAAATTGCGTTTACCTTCTCGGTCCTGGAAGGTTATCAAATTTCTATCAGTAGCGGAGGCGAAATGCTCAGAACTAGTCGGATGTTGCATGTAAAAAAGTGAAAACTAAAATCCTTATACCTTGAGAAACCCTAAACATGAATGCTCTTCCCGCCGTCCACGTGGCATTGGATCTGGGGATTATCCCTCATATCGATGTGTTAAACTCCGGACGGAGGAAGCCATGTGAAGTGAGGGTGAAAATCAATTAATCCCTATTCCGAGAAAATTTGTTGTTGAGATTAGTACATCGGGAGACGGAAAGAAAGAAGAAAGAAAGAAAGTAATTTTAACATCCACGAGGCTACAAATTGTCTATGGGATAGATTGCTTCTCTATCTGGCTCATGCGACCAGCTCTTTTCCTGTGGAGTTTTACAATAAGTGCTCCTAGCTTCTCGACAAACTCTTTGCTAAATAGATTATCCCAGGAGCTAGCTGCCAGAATACTTGCATAATGGTGACTGCAACAAATCGCACGGAAGGATTCAAAACCAATAAGACAATGGATATCGAATCAATAAACTGGTCAGTAAGTACCAGTGCATTTAATGTGGCAGAGTACTCAACGTATAAATTGGGGCCACAAAGTATGGTTAGAAGAATTCCAGCAATATGTGATAATATATATTAAATTGCAGAGCAGGGCAGGGTAGGAGGCGCACATCGTAATATGAGGTTGCTATTAATGTTCATGATATCTCTGCAAAATCCCGTCTAATATCATTATGACAGCGCATAGAGCAGCGACCTATTCAATAAATGAAAGCCCTGAATTACAATGCAGTCTCCAATAAGAAGTGAAAAGTATTAGCCATTGAAAGATCAGAGAAATGAATTTAAATAATAAAAATAAATAAATAACAAAGTAAATTAATATCAAATCAATAACAAAGCTAATGCAATATATCTGCGGCTACAGTATAATAATGTTAAAGAATTTTAATTATCACCTTTCCGCTTCGACATTCACATTGCCACGACCATATGTTTGTACTTGTCATTGGACATTCTATGTCAATTATTGATGTACTATCAATACTATTATTTTACATTGCTTAGTTTATTTAGCTTTTAAATTTGTTTAAAAAATTATGAAAATGTTGGTTGGAATTTTTGTAAATCTATATTAGAGTTTTCAAACTTCAAGATTTTGGGTTTTTCAAAGTTTTTGATGATACTCAATGTTAACTAATCTTTTAGGATTTCTTATATAAAATCATATTTAGGACATAGATTAATTATTTCTAGTATTTCTAGTTATGAAGACACAATTGTCTCCATCTCAATTTGATTGTATAAATATTGTTCCTTTTTTTATTAATAAATAATAGCAGAATACCATCTGTTTTTATCATGAAGTTCTATCTATTTCATAGTGGTATCATCTACACACATTGTCCTACTTATACATATATTTTATCAAAACATTAGGACATGAAAAGTTTGAAAATTTTAACTCTACTTAGCATGTCAAATGTCCCTTAACATCAAGGGGAATGTTAGCTAATCCTTCGGGATTGTGTATATAATATCTTCTTCTAAACATTCCTACTGTCATATTTTTCTAATTATTTTTTGTTAAATTTCCCGGCAAATTTGAAAGTTGGGTAGCCAAGACCTTTTACATCTAGTAAGTTAAAACGTTAGTAAATGAAACAATTATTGTGTTAATCATTGACCTAATGCGTTTACATTGTGTTAGTTGAATAAAAAGTAAGTAATTTAATTATTAATTTACTGATTAGTTAAAGAGGCCAACAATTCCCAGAGAAAATAGTGGAAATTCACGCATGATTTCTTTTTACATCTAGTAAATTAAAAAGTCAGTAAATAAAACAATTATTGTGTTAATCATTGATTTAATTCTTTTGCACGGTGTTAGTTAAATAAAAAGTAAGTAATTTAATTATTAATTTATTGATTAGTTTAAAGAGGTCAACAATTCCCACAGAAAATAGTGGAAATTCACCCAGGTGAATTTGGGGCCTTGATAGACAATGCCTTAAATAACTGTATGTGTAATATTTTATCTATATTTATAATTAAGTTTATACACATTGTTTTACCATTTTCTCTATTATTTTGATGTGTTTCGAGAATAAATAGAGATTATATTAGCACATAAATGACCGATGTGAAATTTAATAATGTACTTGTGCTAATAGATGACCAATGTGTTTGGGGAAAATTCGTAGACCATGATTAAATATGGTTCATGTAATGGGTTTACTATGATTAAAAAGGGTTGATGAGGTTGATTGTAATAATGCTTCAACATAACAATGTATTTATGTTACATTAATATAACATGTATTATTGATGATTGCTACATCATTACATTAATGTTATTGTTGACAATAGTTGATGTTACGTTAATATTAATGTTAATCTAGATCTACCAAAAGTTGAAAGGAATCAAATCTCTGAAAATGTTAACGTTTTTTAAAATGAAATGAGATATTAGGAATTTGGCTTATGTGATCCATAAAATGTATATAAAATATTTTGGTGATAATCACATCTAAGCATATTTTGCCTAATATTTTCTCTATATTTATAATTAAATTTATACACATTGTTTTACCATTTTCTCTATCATTTTGATGTGTTTCGAGAATAAATAGAGATTATATTAGCACATATATGACCAATGTGAAATTTAATAATGTACTTGTGCTAATAGATGACTGATGTGCTTGGGGAAAATTCATATACCATGATTAAATATGGTTCATGTAATATGACTATGGTTAAAAATGGTTGTGAAGAGTTTACCATGATTAAAAAGGGTTGATGAGGTTGATTGTAATAATGCATCAACATAACAATGTATTTATGTTACATTAATATAACATTTATTATTTATGATTGCTACATCATTACATTAATGTCATTGTTGACAATAGTTGATGTTACATTAAAATTAATGTTAATGTTAATCTAGATCTACCAAAAGTTGAAAGGAATCAAATCTCTGAAAATGTTAACATTTTTTAAAATGAAATGAGATATTAGGAATTTGGCTTCTGTGATCCATAAAATTTATATAAAATATTTTAGTGATAATCACATATAAGAATATTTTGACGAAACTGTTCGAACCAGTCAGTGTGGTTTATCAGATTTAATAACACTTAATAGATAATCCTCAATTAAAATAAATCTAAACTAATATGTAATAGAGAATTTGCGGGCGTTCTATAGTAACTTCAGCCCCCTGAATTATAGATTGGGTGGTAGGGAAGTTCCGGCTTTGGGAGAATTAGAGATAAACCCACAGAGAAGATAACTTGGTTTGAACCCTAATACTGGTAGCATAGAAGATTGGCTATGGGAGAAGACCTAAATCCATAGAGTTGAACCCTAATACTGGTAGAATAGAGTACTAGGTCTATAGTCAAAGAAAGGGTAGCTAAAGCATGAGTCCTATCGCCCTAAAGATAGGGTGAAAGATAGAAGCATAGAGAACTCTGTAAAATGTCGTACATATAGGGGCAATTAGAAAGCATAGAGTAAAACCCAAAATGGCTGGCTAAGAAGAGAGGCTTAGGGATATTTTTCCATTAACCAAAATCATTGTCGTTAGACCATAAATTTAGGCTTATAGAGACAGAGAACAAAGACCCCTTGAAATGGTCAGATAGTTGTGAAGATTGAAGCGATATGGATGAGCAAAGGGAGAGGGAGAGGAAGGTTGGGATGGATCGATGGCTTGGGATCCCTGGATGGGATACGCCACCTTTTAGTATTTCATTTCCCATCCTCATTTGCCACGATATCACTTTCTCATTTACCAATAATTTGCTAAGTTTAACGGTCAATTAAGCACTCCCAAGGCCAGGTTTTCACTAGTTCATTTACCAGTTTTTCACTAAGCAGGACCAACACCATGAGTTGTGATACCTCTCCTTTCATGAATTTGAAGGATGCCTAGAATTTAAAGCAGAAAATAAGATGAGATATAAGAATATGATGGCGAATGCGGAGATGTGGCTTTGCTCCTACTAGGACGTAGAAAACTGATGGTTTATAAGGCACTGATACAACCAGGATCTAGATTGAGGCAGGGTAGTAGCTTAGGTGGTATAGAGAGCCCTTCCTTCAGAGCCTTCTTCCTTGAAACCTTAATAACTTCCTTCCTTCCATTTAGCCAACATCTCTTCCAATCGGAAAGGATGGTCCAGCATGGTCAAGAGGTTCAATGGAGGGTTTTGCAAATGCACCCTCTAGCCCTTGCAACTCTTGATACTTCAGCGTTGTGAGAAAGTTTCGGGTCTGGAGAAAGCAAGGCCAACTAAGCTTTGGCCTGCTACCTTACTATGCCTATATCTTAGCCTCCGGGGCTAGTACTCTCTCTGTGACTAGAGGTTGTAATCAAATAATGCTCTAGCCACCAATGCCTTTGTTTGTTGTGGTGCTTTCTCTAGCCACTTATGTTGGTTGTGATATTCCTGATTCGAAGACTGACTTGGATAATGGTGCTATTTAAATAGGGGGTGCTTGTTAAGGCTTGATCAATTTGTGCTAAAATAAGGGAAACAATAACCTTTGCCTCTACCGGTGATGATGAGAGTGCTTTATTTGGTGCTTCTTGCTTAGATGCTTATCTTATTGTAGAATGAAAAAATATTGGAACACTATTGATAGGAATTGTTGTATTTGGAGCACTACTGGATAGGAGCTATAGCCTTTGTTGGAACAAATAGGGTTGCAAGTAGGTTACACATTTGGATTTGTATCTGCGTCTAATGGAACTAGGCAAATGGAAGCTGGAGTTGAGATGCTTTTTTCCTTTTAGTGCCTATAATTATGGTGTCTAAATCTTAGCCTCTACCCCTGCTACCTTTTCGCTGCAGATACTGAAACTACTTCCATTGAAATATTTGCATCTATTACATGAACCATAAACCTTCTTATGGCCCAATTTATTTGCGAAGTCAATCAACTTTGTGGAAATATTATGGAATTAGGTGTTATCAATGGCTCAGTACTGGGTGTCGGTAACCACTTACTACCCCTATCTTATATGGCTATGGTTGCTCTAGTTACCTCTTCTCTCTCACCACATACTGTAAAGCTACCAAGGCGGATCTACTGAATAAAGGTCGACTCGATTTGCTCCTATCACTGAACTTGGATCACCCAATAACAATTTGGATCTACCTATCTTCTTTCTTTGCTAATTCTGCTGGAATTTCTGAATGATTCCAAACACATACACAGGAAATAAAATTCATCTTCCCAACACAGAGATTCAATTAAAAATTGTTGGACAAAGATGCTTTAAAAAAAATTCTATTTCATTAAATCAAAAGTTGTTACAAAATGGAGATTTCCTCAGAAATTCATTGTTCTGGATTACCAAAAAAAAAAAATGTTTGACTGCTACTGAAACACAGTGTTGTTCACTCCTTAAACTATTCTCTGTCCTCTTGTTCAATTCTGCCTTCAAGCAACAAAAAAAAAACAATACACAGTCTTGCATATAGATGCTCTCTCTGTTTTTTTTTTTAATATAGAGTCTCACATTTTGTTTTTCCACACTGTGTCACACTAAAAAAAAAAAAATACACAACTGCTTTTTATTTCAGCCTTCGGGCCTTTTTCTTCACTACACACTATAACAAAACTATTTAAAAAAAACTATCATATAATGTATATTATAAACTTTGTGAAGTTTATAATATATATATATATATATATATATATATATATATATATATATTCATATAAAATGTATATGTATATCCCTAAAGACTTAATTAAAAACAATACGTAACAACATTTTAAAACATTTGTATATAAGGTTTTTGAAACCTTAATACACCGTGCGAACATAAAGCATTAACCTATGTTTTAAAACCTTTATCTTGGATTTTAAAACAAGAAATTAAACCCGTTTGAATAAAATTATCGCATTCCAATTTGGGTTGTGATGACGTAGGCATCCGGACGCGCGATAAAATTATATTTGCATTATAATTTTTTATCGGGTCTGTTTCGGGGCTGTCCACATCAGCTTCCCATGATCGCCTCCTGATTGGTCAATGGTTTGCTACGTTGGCGTTGGTGGGGTCAAGGCCCATTCAAAACAATTCAATGTGTGGTGGTTGCAAAGTTTAATTTCTGGTTGTTGTTGTGTTTAAATGTAGGAATGGAGAGCTTTGATGGCATCATGGAGAGTTTTAATTGCAGGTTTGAAGATTTTGGTTGCATGGTGATTGAACCACGGCTCCTCGTCACAAAGACATGCTACAGTCATGATAAAAAAAATGGTTTTGCAGGCTCAATCAAATCTGGAATTCATTGCTCGGTTGCGTACCAAACATAATTTTCAGTTTTTGCTACTGCCGCTATCATTTCTGGTCTTCCTGTCATTCAATTTCTTCCTCTTCTGCAAACTGTGCAGTTGGAATTAAATTCCAATACTCCCCCTTAATTTAAACTGTTGGATTTTCTTCCATACCCAGACTTTTTCTCAAATAATTAAAACTTTTATGCCCCAATGGTTTTGTCAATATATCAGAAAACTCCTCCTTTGTTCTGCAATGTTTCAAAACAATTTCTCCATTGTTCACTAGTTCTTTGATGTAGTGTTACTTGGCATCAATGTGTTTTGTTCTCTTATGAAACACTGAATTCTTTGACAATGCTATTGCTGAGCTATTATCACAATAAATTGGTGTGTATTTTACTTCTTCATGACACAAACTTCTCAACGTTCTTCTCATCCAAACTACTTGACATGTTGTTGTAGCTTCCACATACTCTGCCTCTTCTATTGATAAAGCCAAAATTGGTTGTTTCTTAGAAGCCCATGAAATGGCTCCTGAACCCATATGAAAAACATATCCAGAGGTGATTTTCCTGTTATCTATACTTCCATCCCAATCACTGTCAGTATATCCAATCAATTCAGAATTTTCTGAAGTAGTGTATAAAATACCATACCTCTTTCTTCCTTTCACATACCTCAGAATTCTTTTTGCTGCTTGCCAATGTGCCTCCTTTGGCCTTTCCATGAATCTGGAAATTAAACTCACAACATGCATAATATCTGGCCTAGTTGCAGTCAAATACATGACGTTGTCAACTATGCTCTTGTACAAACTTGGATCAAAATCCTTGTTGTTGTCCTTCTTTACTTAACTTCAATCCCATCACTATAGGAGTAATTGTCGCCTTGCAATCCCGCATATTAAATCTTTCCAAAAATTCATTTACATATTTTTACTATCTCTAACTTGTCGCTTGAAGACTCTCCTATCTCTCGCCACTTGCAATTCCGGCCCCACAAGGAATTTTTTTAGATTCCTCAAAGATTCTCCATTGAATATTTTGCAGATTATACCCCCCGGAACCATGTCGTCAGGGGTTCCATCAACTCTGGGTTCCACTTGATCTTGGTTCCATGCACTCGTGGTTCTTTTCGTTCGATCACTCCGACCCCATTGGTCCTTGAATGAAAATGATATGGTTTTAAATATATTGAGTTAAGTAGACTTTACAAAGTCCAACTCATTGGTTCATTGGAAAATGGCTAAAATGGTGTGTGGGTGGCTTGGGTCCAAACCCCGCTAGCTCCCAATATGGCCTTTTGTTAAAACGAAATTTTAAAAAATGAAATGTTTCCTTTCCCACATGACTTTATTGTTATGTTGGTTTTTAAACACGTTCATATAGTTTGGTGTTTTGAAAAACCCGGATAAAAAAACAAAAACAAACTTGCTAAAATTTACGAGGTTCATGTGCTCACTCCAAGGCCACTTGGCCTATTTTGAGGTTCCATGTGGCACCATGTGATTGTTCCATGTGTCATGTTGTCATTGGTCAACAATCGCCCAATTAAGATGCCACATATTTTGTCAATGAATTCCATGTGTCGAGTTGCGGTGTTTCCACCTCACTTTATAGTGCCACATCTCTTGTTGTGGGTCCCATATGGACTTGTGTTGATGCGCTACCACATGTCATATATACGGCATGCCACATGGTAGAAGTTTGAGATTTTATTTTGACTTTTTTTTCCAATTTTGACCAAAAACTTTGACTTGGCATAACTTTTTGCATATGAACTTAAATTGAGACGTTGTTTATATCATTGGAAATCTTGCAATGAGCGTCTTCGATCCGGTGCTAGTATTGTTGAGATTCAAGGAACTTTATTTTGAGGTTTTCCACATACACTAAGAACAACGAGACCATGTGCCTTATTGGGCATGAAGTCAAAGTTAAAAATTGAAATTATCTTCAATTAGCTCTAAAATTTATGAAAAAATGAAACCTCATTATGTAGGAAATCGGGAGGTTTTTTCAATTTTATCTTAGATTTCCTTTACATGATAATTACTTCTGAGTCCGTCAGCATTATTATTATTATGTTTTATTTATTCATCAAGCAATTACCATAAAACATGAAGATCACATAAGACAATAGAACACAAAATATATGCTCTAAGCCGGGGGGGAACCCGTAAAATCTCTTCTTATAGAATTAGATTAAACGAGATATCTAAGACCCATAACCACATAAATTTGCACCTCTAGATGCCAATTCAAACCTTCTTTCCTTCCCAACAAATTCATCAGCAAGAGACCATCAACAAGAGGCAAACCAAGACAAATCTTAAAAAACCTAGCTCCAACAAGAAATCCTTTCTTCTAGACTTCGTCCTCTAAATATTCTATGCCCTTCTCTATGATATTTCGGACCAAAAAATCCATCCAAGTTTGTGTGCAAATGAGCTCCATCTTCCCACTATTTATATAGTTTAGAGGGGTATGAATAAACATGTCCTTTGGGGGCAAGGTTGACTTGACATGTAGGTCGACTTGGAATCTAGAGGGGTTTTTTGTCCCAAAATTACATAATTAAAATTTATTTTTCTTTTTTCTTTTTACATTCTCGTCCAAATTGGACGTTGACTCGAAAACCTAAAATCATGAAGAACATGTTTTGTATAGAAAAATAATAATCATTTTTTCTTTTTATTTCTACGTAAAAGTTCATAGTGGTGTACAATTTATGAAGACCACAAATTAGTTACATTCTCTAACACCCCTCTCTTAACTAGGGAGGTCTTCATAATTGTACACCCACTACATGAATACTTTCAAACCGAAATATTCTCATAAGAAGAGTTGGATTGATAAGCCATCTTTAAGCATCAACATCATGACCAACATTGTCAACATAGAAAAGCCTTAACTTTACAAGCTCTTTCCTACATAATAGAATAATGTTGGGAGGCTTTGACGTGAGATACCACTCTACATATTCAAGGAACATACCCCATTTGGATGTTCACTAGGTATGTCCTTTTAGGAATATTCTTATCTTGGATTCCCAATCCTCAAAGAATATGTGTCATCCTCGACCACTCTTATCTTGGATACCTATCCAATCCTCAAAGAGTGTCGGTCCACTTCCTATCTTGGATTTTTTTATCCTCAAGGAGTATCAATCTTAGATACTTATACAATCCTTCAAATGTCATTATCCCTTCATGGCTTTCACTAGACGTATGACTATTAGTCTTATTTTATTGCATGAAACATGGAGAAGAGAACATAATGTTCACCTCACTCTTAACTAGAGAGGAGATCCTCATTCCCTCTTGATTAGGGGAATATATCCTTGCCCCCCTTTTAAACATTTAAGTAAAATTCTTACTCTTAAGCATAGAGGAGATTCCTTACTTATTTTTAATTGGGAAGTCATAATCCATAAATATATTAGCTACTAGTCCTTCATGAAGATCTTAGCCGCATGGTTCCTCATTTTCTTCACATCTCATCAAATTGAACTTTCATCTTCCCTAGAACTATATTATGATAGGATTCGGGCCATCAACCTCTCAAATCACTTTCCCTCTAGTCACCATCAACAAAGGACATTATATGTAGTCAATCAAGGAAGAGCAAATACATAGCTTCTTCTCATCATGAAAGTGATCCATCGTCATGTTAACATCGAAAGTTATCCTTTTGCATTGCTACCTTTCCATCCCAATATGATATAGACATCTTGACCACACAATATTTCAAGGATTACCAAATCCATCCACTCAATCCATGTATTCATTGAATTGAGTTCAAAACAAATAGTTATAGATTCACTTTCCACAACTAACATTCTTCTAGGTAGCAAATCCATATACCAACCAGATAATAAATATCGAAACATCAATATCATTATTACCTCGGCCTAATGGACTTTCATCAAATTCTAGATACGTTTTCCTTTTGAGATCAACATCCTTTAATATAGTGTATCTCCATACTAGAGTACTTTTCCATATTCCTACCCATTCAGTCACTAGTCAAAGATAATTCTTCTTTCTTCAACCATCCATCTTATTCCACTTCCTTTGGATCGAATTGCTTCTCATTTTGAAGATGGGACTATCTTCATGTTGCAATTGTACTCGCAAACTTCTAAGAAGCTTGCTTCCATACTCTATGAGTATAGCATACTTATGGTTATGTCATCATGATTATTTTTTCTATATATTGAAGAATTTCTTCATAACTTTGTTCATGTAGAGGATATTTGTGATCCTTTATTTCCATGACTTGATGTCAAAGTGTTGTTGCATGAATAGGATCCAATCATTCTTCTATGGATTTGTATTTGTCAACTCTTTCTCTTTCTTCAAGATCCATATCCGATGTGATCAATATCATCAAACGAATTCTCCTTCCACCTTCTTTACATGCTTTAGCAAACCTGCCTTGCTCCTTCAAGTCATTATTCCTCTTGCATGTTTTATCTTCCAATTGCAACAAGTTTTTGCTTTATTTTTCAATCATCAATATTTTTTTGGAATGAATTCATCACTGGAAGATTCAACATCATGTTTATCGGGATCATTTTCCCTCCTTTCATCATGCTCATTATCAACAAGGAATCCTCATCAAGCATGAAATATAAATTTTGTATGATATTGAGAAAATTATAAAAATTCACAAATAAAATACATATCTTATATGTAATATTGTCTTTAGATATCACATAGAAAAAATGAGAGTAAACTTATAAACTTAAACTCTCAAAATTTTATCTCTTCAATGTGCAAATTGTACCCTATTATATAGATTTGCAATAGCCCTAATAGCGCTATATAGATTTGTAATAGATATATTTTCTATTATATATATAATTAAGTTTTATATAATATTAAATAATTTATTTTATAATTTTATTTAGTGGAGTGATGAGGGAAAATTTTATTTTCACCATAATTAAGTATATTTAATCTCCCATTCCATTATTTAAAACCTCACAGATATTTATTTTAAATGTCTGAAAGCTTTTTTAATATTTCATATCATACGTTGAAATTTAGATGAAGTAGTTTGTTTGACTTTGGGAAATTTAAAGAAGTTGTTTACTCGGGACAGTGGAATATTTGTATGGTAGTTTTTTTGTTGGAATTCGGTCACCTAAAATTCAAAAAATCGAGTAGTTGGAATGTTTGGAATCCATTTTTGATAGTGGAAATGGATTCAAAGACTATCAAAAACTCTTAAGACACTCAAAAATACTAAAGTTTAACAACTATAAACAAAGACTCTTGATAAAATCTTTGTCAATTTTTTTTTAAATCTTTAACTGATTCTAAGCCAAAACGCTATTTTTTTTAGACTACGCGAAATTTACATGCACGTTATTTGAAGAGATATATGATGGTTATGATAATTCATGCTAGTTGTTACACCGAAGGTGTTTTCTTTGCTAGATTTGCTCGGAAAAAAGATTCACCCTTCTTTCCAATTAGAATTTGACACGTACTTTTTGTCTTCCACTCGTTGGATTTATCCAGTCACGCAACATCGTTCCATTTCTTTAAGGTGAGACCTACAAGGGCCTCCCCGTGTTTCTGTTCGAGGGAATCCATGGGCGGAGCCGCGTTTCTCCTCATGTATTTCCAGGACCCTAACCGCCGGGACGGGCTCATTTTTTCCGCTCCCCCGTTCGTGATGCCGGGAGCCCATTAAACCCTTCTAGTAGCGCCTCACCACCTATGGGTTTCTTTCCGGCTCGCCGACACCGGGTTGTGATGCGCGACAACAAGATGGTCAAGAAGGCCACTAAAGACCCCGAGAAGCTCAAGATCATCGCCAACAACCCCCGCAAGTACACAAGGCCCGCCCGCGTGGGCAACATGCAGGAGCTCGTCCGAGTCCCGCGCTTTTTTTCGAGAAAAATTTCGACAAGGTCACGGCTCCTTTCCTCACCTCGCCATGGGACCTCCGATGAAATCATCGCACGGAGTCCAACACTCACTGTACGAAAAAATCTAAGAGTGAGGACAAGACCTTGAAATTGGACGATGATATGTACCATTCTTTGGTGCGGGGAGAGCTGGATGAAAACGCCGACCGGGTTCTCGCTAACATGAGGGAATGGCCGAATGCCGCAGCCGAAAAGTCATCATAGCCGGGTTTCTTCCTAAATCTATTCTTTGTTTCTCTCTCAACACCGCGCAAGCCTCCCGGAGGCCACAAATCACAAATCTGGCTTAACTTTGAAGGAGTTTTACGAAATCTCTTCAGTATTAGATCAAGTCAATACAATATCCGTAGGTATGATTAAGACAGCTTGTTCTCGTGTTTTGAGAAGACTGGCAATATTGCCCGCATTGCCCTCGATTCCTAATTTACCATTAATAACTAAACTTTCAAAATAGTGCATCACTTTATTTTATTTCAAAAAAGCGTAAACTTTGGCCATAGTTTTTCAACATGGAAAATGAGTTTTTTTTGAGGATCAGTTGATCAAAATTCGTCAGTCAGCTTGCGAAAATTTAATTTGGGTGGTGATAGTTTTAATTATTTTTTTCTAATCATCCGGGATAATTCCAATTAATCAAATCTAATTTCGATGATGAGAGTTTTAAAAAAAATTATCAATTTTTTTAAGCATACTTGTTTTATTAATTAATGATGTTAATATCTAATTTGAATAATGCCAATTAATCAAAGAAATTCTTAAATTAAAAAAAATTATAACTTTTTTAGCATACTTGTTATTAATGATGTTAATATATAATTTGGAGATGCAAAGTTTCAAAGTTTTTTTAGTTTTTCGATCATGTAACCGAAACCCTACAATTCTACTAAATTTGTGTCAAATTTGAAATAAAATTAACTGAAAATAACTTAGTAAATAAGGCAATGTAGAAAGGTGATTACTACTACAACAACATAGATTAAAATAGTTGATAAATACCTACATCAATCTATGGCCAACATTAAAACACTTATCTTATTATATATCTCACATTAGTTAAAAAAAAACATATAGCTTAGCTCAATTATAACTATATTTTAAATTATTATTATTAATAATCTTAAAGTAATAATTTCAAATAATATTTATTATGTTGAATTGTTGTTCATATTAATATAATTATTTTTATATTATTTTTATTTTTTTATAAAAAATAGATTTTAAGGTTTCTTTTACACCACGTGGAAGAGAAGATAAAATTTTTTTTTCAAAGATATCCAATAAATCAATGCATTTTTTATTTTCTTTATATACAATTTAATTATAGTCAAGATATGATATGAGTGCGTTTAAAATGAAGGTATAATCTGAACATATGGAGGTGTCAAAAAACATCGTGTGAGCGAGTGGTCGGGGTTTTCTTTCCATTGCTATTCCTTCCCTCTCGTTGCATATATGTGCAAAGTGTTTACACTCCTAGAGACAAATCTCTAGAGTTTCCATAGACCAGTGCCTAGGACATCTTATCATAGCAAGGAGCACATAATATAACTTGGGTTTCAATCCAAAAGGCTCTCCCTCGCTATCTCTTGTAAAACAAGGGAATGGATTTAAATGGGACCAGTAATTTACGTAAACCGCCACAGAGAAAGTAATGTTGCAGAGGCACAATGCAAAGCTCCAACACAAAAGCATCGGACAGCTTAAGAGACAATTTACCGTAAAGAGGGTCGATTCAAGTAATATGCCACGTAAATCAAATATCGAAAGTGTATGCAATGAAAGAAACATTAAGAAGATACTAGTTAACCTTGGGTCGATACCTAGATACACAACGTAACCATGTATGGGCTTACCAATCTAAGAATCCATACATGACAATGGCATTTTAAAAGCACCCTCCCAAAGCAACTAATATAGCAGAAAGATGGTTGAGATGAATATGGAACAAGATATCATGCATGAGCCATATTTAAAGCGCTTGACCGATTTAAGTATGGACATCAACTAGGATGAATCCTTACCAAACCAAAGGAGCCACTCGCATTCCAAAACATGATACAAGAAAGTGGATGAAATGAAATGTTATATTAAACACATAAGAGAAAGTTACATATTGTGGGATACCAAAGACCTGAATCCTCTAAGACATAAATAACTCCTCCTCACCGAGACCCTACGGGCTCCGAGCCTTCATACAAGAGCTTTTTCAAAATGTATACAATAAGCCTTTCACTACACAATTTTCTCGATAAAAATCTGGAACCCTTATAATGCCTTTCTTCTCGGGTTTTTATAGACGAAGGAGAAGAAAGACCTAATTAAAGAAGTAGGTGAAAACATTTAATTTACTTATTAAAACAAGAATGGTGAGAGAGTGCCTCGCTCGCCTCGCTTTCGACAACGCTAAACTGTTGTAGGTACTCGCTCGTCGCTCTATGGAGTAAATGCTCGGGGAGAAAATCTCTTCCTGAACGTGGCTCCATGATAGTATAAAATGGACATTTTGTACTTTCCCGAGAGAAAGATCTCGCTGAAATAAAACCCGGAGGATATGATTTTCGTGCACTTGTACCCTTTTCCTTCGAATGCAGGGATTGCTATTTAAAATCTTCAAAGATCGGACGTTGAATTTCCCGCTCCCTCGACTAATACTCCTTTGCTGCGCATCGGGATATTTATCTGCAAGGAACCTTTTAATTGCTCGAGGGTTCGGTGAATCTTTACTCCGGGCTTCTTTAATGAAAACTATGTCACAGGCAACTACCCGTAGCTTTTCTTCATAAATTTCGCCTATGCAAGTCGATCCTTAGATGCATCTTCGACTTCGTAATGGAGGTAGAGATTAATGGTGATTTCTCGGCTCGCAACCCGCAAAACCCACAAACATGTTAAAGAAAACCGGACACAGGGACGATGACGTGATCGGGATCCATGGACATGGTGATGCAGTACTTGTCGAAGTGGTGAAATGGGGCGGGGTCAAATGGAAATGATACTCTGCAGACATGGCGGAATGGTGGAATGATGCAGGGTTGGCGGAGGCTTTTAACGTAAAAACATGGTAATATAATCTATGAACGGAATGTATGCATGGTGGAGGAAAATTTGATGAACACGTGGAGTAAGTGACGTGGGGGAAACTCGGTCAACTGCACGGCCATACAAATGATCCGGGCCATACGATCACAGAGACGAGATGAACGGTCCAAAAATCATTGGAGAGCAATGAAGTGGCGAGCCCAGGACACCGTACACAGTGGCTAAACACACGCACAGCTTCACGGCCGCGGCGACCGTTGGATGATGCCACACGTATCAAACAGCTCTCTTGATTTTGTTGCACGTCTTCGACCGAACGATAATGCGCGAAATAGGGTGGTATTGGGGTTGTACATGGGGACACGCGGCGCACGCCGAATGGAATCGCCGCGATTTAAGAAAAACTGCCAGACTCTTCAAAAGCGGTAAAGGGGAAAACAACTTGTTTCAATCGGTGGTTTTTAGGGCGTGGGGACCACAAAGGCGGGAAAGTTGTGGTTCATTGATCCGTGTCCGATCTAATGGCTGAAATTACGCCCCGATGGCCTTACTGTAGAATTCCTTTGGGACTAACGCACGGTTCCGAGCCATGGTTACGTGGACAATAAGATTTCGGGGGGCTAGGACTCGAAAGGGGTTGGACCTCTTATGGCTTCGAATGTGTATTTGTGGCCTTTCTTATGCATTTCGTGGGTGGGAAAGGTAACGGTAGCGAAAAATGAATTTCCACATGCCCCGATAGGAAATTTGAAAGGTTCAAGCTGGGGCTAATGGCCAAAATTTTTGATGAGGGCCGGCATGGTCAACATTGGCTCCATCCGGGGATGGCACGTTCGTCCCTAGACGTGTCGAGAACCTCACTGCACCGTCCGATCATGCTCTAGGTGGATTCTATTCTTCAGTCCCTCCGAACTTCACTCCATAATTCTCCAAAGACACACATTATTCGGTCAAAAACAAAAAGGGAACTCATATACAATATAATACACCTGGCCGCCTTTGCCTTAATTAGAATTGGAAGTAAGGTTTTAAGAATTGATCGTTTACTAGGGCATCCAGAGAAGTCACCCCGTAAATTTTCCAATATGAATGTGTTATTTCCTCCCCCGTTCCACAATTTTTAAGGGGCCGAACCAAAGTGGGTCGAACTTGCCATGTTTTCCTTTTTTCAGCCCTCCCGACATCCCACCCGAGCACTAGGTCTCCAATCTGCAATTTTCTATCTTTTGCATGCCGATCAAATATATGTTTCATTTTCTCTTGATATTCGTCGACGTCTTTGATTCACTTGGTTCCGTGTTTCCTCTAATTCCACCAATTGATTGATTCTTCTAACCATATCATCCGGCTCTTCCCGACTTTCCTCGCATGAAACGTGCCACTGGGTAAAGCCGCTGCACAGAAACACTCGTTGCTCGTCCATATACCAATTCATATGGGGATTTCCCGCTTTCTCTTACCGGTTATTCTATTTGACCATAGAGAAAATTTCAATTGGGAATCCCAATTCTTCTCGGTTTTCATTGATGGTCTTTTTCAAGGCCCTCACTAGAGTTTTGTTGGAAGATTCTCGCCAAGCCATTCCCCTATGGATAGTAGGTTGTGGAATGATTTAGTGCAATATTATACCGCTGCGTAAATTTACAAATTTTGCGTACTTGAAGGCCCGTGCATTATCGGGCCTCTATTCTAGCAGATGACGACCAAACCTCGGCTATGATGTTTTCCTCCATAAATTTGATTATCACAAAGATCTCGTAGCATTTCTTGCAGGGTATGGCTTCCACCCATTTCGTGAAGTAGTCTCGTAGTCGTTAATATCCATCTATGTTGGCCACTTGATGGGGGGATGTATCTCTCCTATAAAATTTAATCCCCATTGTTGAAATGGCTCATCCACATGAATTGGAATCAAAGGCGTAGCCGCCAACTTCGTCTCTCAACAAATTTTTGGCATTTGTCACATGCTCGACCTGTAAAAAACATCTCCAAATAATTTAGGCCAGGAGAAACCAGATCCCTTTAAGATTTTATGAGCCGTGGCCCTCCAAACTATAGTGTCCTCCACATATTCCTTCATGAAATTCCATCATTATACTTTCTACTTTATCCTCTCAGTGAGGCACAATAATAGGATGCCCAAAGGATCTCTCCAATATAATTGGCTACTAGCAACTATGTACTTTTGTGACTTCACCTCAAAGCCCCCGTATTTTGATTTATCACGACCTATGTGGATACTGAGTGTTAGGAGGTATTCTACTATCTCCTTATACCATGGACTGGTGAGGTATTTTATATGTGCTTTCCGAGTGGCCATTTCCAAACCTTGCCGATCTTTTTTCTTTTTTCGACTCTTCCTTTGCTACCATGGACAAATTTACACCTAGAGCTTGATAGTTCGATTCGGATAACATTTTAGCAAGCCCCCGTCCTTTAATCATCTTAGTAGGTCCGATATCCAAATAATATTCCCGTATCTTTGCAATCCACCTCCCTCTTTTTCCTTCACTATCTCCCCTCGAATGAGAATGTCTTTGACAGCTTGCCGTAGGGACATATGCGATAATGTGAGACCGCAAAACATACGTTCGAAGGCTTTGAGGGACTTCACCAGGGCATATGCTTGTTTCTCCAATATATTGTATTTCAATTTTGCATCATGAAGCACTTGACCGAAGAAAGCAATAGGTTGCTCATATCCTTCACCATTTTTCTGCAATAACACTCAAACTACTCGTATGAGGTGAAGCAAATGAAAATATCATAAAAGGTTTTTTATAATCTAGCCCACCTAATATAGGGGCTTCAAAGAAATGCAGACTTTAATTCTAGCAAAAGCCCCCCCGTGATTCCGTGACCATTTCATCTCATTATTCTTTTTAATATATCTCGTTATATGCCTAACTATCTCAGAGATAGTTGGGAATAAACCTTCTTAGAAAAATTTTTGCGTCCTAAAAACACTTGCACTTCTTTCTTATTTCTCGGGGGAGGGGGATACCATTTATAACTTCAACCCTTTTAGGATCTATTCTCACTCCATCTTTGGCCACAATATGTCCCAAAAGCTTGCCTTCCTCTAATGCAAATAAAGACTTTTGTGGATTGAGAGAAAGACCATACCTTCTGCATTTTTCAAAAAGTTCTGCGTAAATTCTCAATGTGCTCAAGCATCATTTTTTTTGAAAACACCGTTATATCATCAAGGTACACCACCATAAATTTATCTTGCTCCCCAACAAAAGCAATGTCCATGGCCCTCCGAAAAGTGGCCCCTCGCATTAATTAATCCAAAAGGCATCCCGGCATACATGAATGTTCCCCATGGTGTAGTGAAAGCAGCCTTCTTCTCGATCCTCTGGGGAGCACGATACTCGATTATAACCGAAAAACCATCCATCATTGACATTCTAGAGGCTCCAACCACTTTTTTGTAGGATGTGGTCCATCTTGGGCAATGGATAATTATCTTTTAAAGATGCTCTGTTTAAATTCCCGAAATCCACACACAAACTCTTATTTTTCCATTCTTCTTTCGCGACAGGGACCAAGTTTGCCACCCATTCAGAGTACCTCAATGGCACAATTATTTTAGCCTTTAATAACTTCTTAATTTCTTTTTCAATGGGGGGAAGCAAGAGAGATTTATCTCGTCTGAGCTTCGCTTATAAGGTTTTGCATCTTCCCTCGAGGAATTTTATGTTGCATTATATTAACATCGAAAAAATTTTAGGTCTTGATAAGACCATGCAAATACATCTTTATAAGATTGAAATAATTTCGTGTATTTTTCTTTGCATTCCTCTCGGGACCTTCTTAGATAATTTGACAATTTTAGAATCAGCATCGCACCCGCATTCTGCATCTTCTACCTGATCTTCTTCTACTACTTTAGTAGGTCGGAATGGGACATCATTCTTATCAAATAATCTTTCTAGAGGCACCAGCCCCTCTAGGTATAATGTTTCCCTTCAAATGCAATACTTTATTACCCTGCCACTTTTTTCCTCCCAATTGTTTTCTAAAATATTCTCACTCATCTTCTTCACAATCATCAATCTCCATATTGGATAATTCCCCTATTGTTTCCAAATCTCTTCATCTCGCTCATCATCTTCAAATACCGCGTTGCTTAATATTATCCGGTATTGATGGTCTATAACGTACCTCAATTTCATACCTCAAGAGAGGGTTCCGAGGAGGACTGAATGTACTAGCAAACCACACGAGAAAATCTGCCATTCTATTCTCGCTTCCCCGGGGCATGAACCGGATGTTAAATGCCGAGAAGAAGTTCTCCACCATGTCCCATACTTCATTTCTATATGCTCTCAACCGAGGATGTTTAGTTTGACATTGATTTCTCGATATGTCCGACCACCACATTTCTAACTCTCCCAGTAGCTTTTAAACTTTGTATACCCATGTTCTTGGTCGTCCCGCAATCCTAGCAAGAGTGCTTCATATTCACTACATTATTAGTAACTTCATATTCCAATTTAAAAGACAAGTGGGATCCATTTGCCCTCGTAGGAGAAATTAATAATACCCCAGCCTCCATTACCTTCTCTTGAATTTGCTCCATCAAAATGTAACGTCCATATTCCCGCTTCATAATATTCTCGAAGGTCGCTCGCCTTGAACCGACGTAAGGATGGTTCATGAGCATAATCTTGATCCTCTTCCAAAGATAAAACATGAAAAGTCTCCTTCTTTGCTATAGACCGGAGAATTTTCGTAGCTATCACCCTTTAGTAACCATCTTGACAAATTTGGTTTCTCTCGTATAACCTCCTCTCCCGGGCCACCAAAACTCGGGATAGTAGCATATGTTAAGTCTAATTTAAGGGACCCACCAATTTTTTTTCCCTCAGGACCTTGACAACAAAGATGCCAAAGCGAGCCGGGATGTCACCACCACAATGTCCATAACTATACTTTTTGCTAGAATTTGGGCCAAATTGACCACTAAATCTTTAATCATTCCCAAGCATTTAACTCTTTTGGAATCAAATGAATATAGGTCTTTGTATGGACATGTGATTTGTAAACCTAGTTGTTCCATGACGTACAGAGGCATAAGATTATGGGAAGCCCCTGTAATCTAACGTACAATTGTGTAACAAAGTAGTGTCATGAATCACTAGAGATACATAGAAAGGAGGAGTAGAGGGATCTATCTCCTCGACATGTGGGCCAAAGACTACCATGGGTCTTTCTTCTTGAAGATTTAGACTGTCAGAATAGTTGGTATTTCAGAGGAAACATGAAAGAAGTAACTTGAGATTGATATACAGCTTTGTTTCAACAGCTTAGTCAAGGGACTCGGATTTTGATTTTCTCAAGCTCTTTTTTTCAGCATTAAAAGCAGAGGGGACTTTTCTATTACAACTTCTTTTGACTCTTTATTTTCACTCGAGGATTTAACTTCTTTTGGTACAACTTTCTCATTAGGAGGAGTGACTACTCTTGAAGAAGAAGGAATTTGGTCATTAGATCGCAGAGGATTGTTTAGAGGACCCTTACCTTTTTCTCGTGGCTTCTCGTATTGTTGACTCCTTTTGAGCGTATGCTTCCTTCCTCGGGAGTGGATCCTCTTCTTATTCTTGAGTAAGAGTTCTCTTCCCGGAAGATCCGAGATCATATCTTCTATTGAAATGTGCTTGCATGAAATCATTAAACTCGTTTGCAATAATGATCAATTTCGCATCTTCTCGTGTCTCTAATCTCTTCTTCTTCTTCTTGCAATGGACATTCTACTTCGTCATTGTTTGAGAAGGCAAGATTTGCATCTTGCAATTCATAGGCAGCATCTTCAGCAGAATAATTAGTCATGCAGCAGTGGCACTTGATCGTGTTGCTCCTTTGCTTCCTTGGCAATATTTGCAGTGGGTGGCTTTCTATACCGAGGATTGTAACCCCCGTTTGGAGAATTCTCGAAGTTCTTAGAGGCTGAATTCTTAGTTTCCAATTCAAGCTCGACCAATTTATTGGAAAGATTCTTAATCATTTTGCTCATTTCTTCAATTCTATCTAAATCCTTATCCCGATTAGAAGTAGATACTTCCTCTTTGCCCCTTCTTCTCGGTATCATGTTCCGCTTTTCCCTTTGATTTTCCAAGGAGGCAAAATTTGCTTCCAACTCAAGAGCATCTCGTTTGAGCATCATCTAGGGTAGCGTGTTTTTCTTTCCCCGAGAGAGAAACCAAAATCCGAGTCTAAGGTCGCTATGAAAACAACTTTGGCAAATGCTTTCGATGAGGCTTCATATCTCGCAGGAGATTTAGATATAACTTATTAAATATCTTGATAAACTCGGGCACCCCTTCATTATGTTTCTTCTGAGTGTATTAAACTCCGCAAGACACTCGTCCATGATCTTTTCTTTTCTCCCCATTTCCTAAGAAAAGTATTCTCCATTTCATCCCAAGTGGTTATGGAACGATTTCCCAATGTCTTGAACCATTTTCTTGCTTCACCATCCAGAGATTGCACAAATAATCTTAAGACTACATCCAAATGTTCTACATTAAAGTTCTCTCGCAAAAGAGCGTAAAGTCTCAAGATGTTTCGAGCATCAATTTCATTTTCCCGTGAATCTGGGCAAGATCTTCAAATAATCATGTGGCATATCATTCAACACTTGTGGTAAGGCCCGTGGGAGCATACTTATTCAACAAAAAAGGCGAGGAACATTTCCCATTGGAGGAGGTGGGGGTAGTGCAACAATCCGATGTACCAATGGAGGAAGAGGAGGAGGTGGGAGTGGAGTATGGATAATAATAGGAATATATTGCAGCCAGCACTCGAGGTGTAGATGGGAATAGTTCACGTGTCAATGCCAGCCATACTTCGTGACCTCCTTAACCTCTTCAACCTCGTGGAGTAGGGTAAATATTACCTTTAATTCGCACTTCCCCTAGGTGGACTATCTAAGTAGTATTCAAGGTTTTCTTTGACGGAGCTCTGGATTTACTATTGGAACTTCTTGGGAGGAAGAAGATGGATATTCTTCTTCAAAGAAACTCTGGGATTTTAGTGGACACCGATTTCTTTTATTTCCAACTTCTCCTATGTATGATCTTCTCTCGGGTCGATCACCGAAGGTTTCTTTGGCCGAGACTTATCCGACCTCGTATGTCGCTTTCGAGGAGCCGTGACTACAAATAGATTTATCAAATAAACAACAAGTAGTGGAGTCGCCAAGGTGAGAGATATACAACTCTTCAACTCTCTCGTGCTCACCCGATTAGAGAGTGAATAAAGATTTTCGAGGCCCTGGGGATAATGATTTTCTTAACTTCGTTTCCCCTGACAACGCGCGCCGTAAAGATGTATACACTCCTAGAGACAACTTAGAGTTGCCATAGACCAGAGGCTTAGGACATCTTATCATAGCAAGGAGCACATAATATAACTCAGTGTCAATCCAAAAGGCTCTCCTCGTTATCTCTTGTAAAACAAGGGAATGGATTTAAATGGGACCAGAATTTACGTAACCGCTACTGCAGAAAGTAATGTTGCAGTAGGCACAATGCAAAGCTCCAACACAAAAGCATCGTACTGCTTAAGAGACAATTTACCGTAAAGAAGGCCGATTCAAGTAATATGCCACAGAAATCAAATATCGTAAAGTGTATGCGGTGAAAGAAACATTAAGAAGATACTAGTTAACCTTGGGCCGATACCCGGATACACACATGTAATCCATGTATGGGCTTACCAATCTAAGAATCCATACATGACAATGGCGTTTTAAAAAGCACCCTCCCAAAGCAACTAATATAGCAGTAAAGATGGTTGAGATGAATATGGAACAAGATATCATGCATGAGCCATATTTAAAGCACTTGACTGATTTAAGTATGGGCATCAACTAGGATGAATCCTTACCAAACCAAAGGAGCCACTCGCATTCCAAAACATGATACAAGAAAGTGGATGAAATGAAATGTTATATTAAACACATAAGAGAAAGTTACATACCGTGGGATACCAAAGACCGTAATCCTCTAAGACGATATAACTCCTCCTCACCGAGACCCTATGGGCTCGAGCCTTCATACAAGAGCTTTTTTCAAAATGTATACAATAAGCCTTTCACCGCACAATTTTCGATAAAAACTGAACCCTTACAATGTCTTTCTTCCGGGTTTTTATAGACGAAGGAGAAGAAAGACCTAATAAAAAGAAGTAGGTGAAAACATTTAATTTACTTATTAAAACAAGAATGGTGAGAGAGTGCCCGCCCGCCCCGTTTGACGGCGCTAAACCGTTGTAGGTACTCGCTACTACTCTATGGAGTAAATGCCGGGGGAGAAAATTTCTTCCGTAACATGGCTCCATGATAGTATAAATGGACATTCTGTACTTTCCCGAGAGAAAGATCTACCGAAATAAAACCGGAGGATATGATTTTCGTGCACTTGTACCCTTTTTCCTTCGAATGCAGGATTGCTATTTAAAATCTTCAAGATCGGACGTTGAATTTCGCTTCTCTCGACTAATACTCCTTTGTCGCGCATCGGATCTTTATCTCGCAAGGAAACCGTGGTTTAATTGCTCTGAGGGTTCGATGAATCTTTACCCGGACTTCTTTAATGAAAACTATGTCACTAAGCAACTACCCTGGAGATTTTCTTCATAAATCCCGCCTATGCAAGCCGATCCTTAGATGCATCTTCGAATCTCGTAATGGAGGCAGAGATTAATGGTGATTTCTCGTCATCGCAACTTGCAAAACCCACAAACATGTTAAAGAAAACCGAACACAGTGGACGATGACGTGACCGGGATCCATGGACATGGTGATGCAGTATTCTGTCGAAGTGGTGAAATGGGGCGGGGTCAAATGGAAATGATACCGCAGACATGGCAGAATCCGTTGAATGATGCAGTTGGCTGAGGCTTTTAACGTAAAACATGGTAATATAATCTATGAACGGAATGTATGCATGGTGGAGGAAATGCGATGAACACGTGGAGTAAGTGACGTGGGGGAAACTCGGTCAACGTACGGCCATACAAATGATCTCGGGGCCATACGATCATAGGACGAGATGAACGGTCCAAAAAGCGTTGGAGAGCAATGAAGTGGCGTGCCCGGACACCGTACACGTGGCTAAACACACGCACAGCCTTGCAGTCACGGCAACCATTGGATGATGCCACACGCATCGAACCCGCTCTCGTTGATTTTTTCCGCACGTCTTCGACCGAACGATAATGCGCGAAATAGGGCGGTATTGGGGTCGTACATGGGGACACGCAAAGCAGCACGCTCGAATGGAATCGCTGCGATTTGAGAAAATCTCCGACCCCTTCAAAAGTGGTGCGGGGAAAACAACTTGTTTCAATCGGTGGTTTTTTAGGGCGCGGGGACCACAAAGGCGGAGAGCCGTGGTTCATTGATCTCGTGTCCGATCTAATCGGTTGAAATTACGCCCCGATGGCCTTGCGGTAAACGCCTTTGGGACTAACGCACGCTTCCGAGCCATGGTTACATGGACAATAAGATTTCGGGGGCTAGGACCGAAAGGGGTTGGACCTCTTATGGCTTCGAATGCATATTTTTGGCCTTTCTTATGCATTTCAGGGGGCTGGGAAAGGTAACAAGAAGCAAAAAAATGAATTTCCACATGCCACGATGGAAATTTGAAGGTTCAAGCGGGGCTAATGGCCAAAGAAATTTTGATGAAATTTGAAAGGCATGGTCAACATGCATATGAGGATTGTGATGGCAGATTTCATATTTTTTGTTGTAGATTTCTCTTTGCTGGGTTTGGTTGGAAAAGATTCGTCTTTCTTTCCAACTAGAATTTGATAGGTACACTACTTATCATAGGTTTATTTCTCACCATCGTCAACCTTTTTGTCTTCCACCATTGATTAGACTTTTATTTTCCACCATTGGATTTGCCCAAGCTGCCGCACAATACTCTCTCACCATGCTCCGTGTTCATTAATTTCCCTCCACTCCGTGTTCATTAATTTTCAACCATACTAAATTCTTCATTTCGACCTTTACCATGTTATAATTGGATATGTATCATTAATTTAAATCTGTTTATTTAATCGGCTGTCAGAGTTTATTCGAGATTGATACTTCGGAGATTTCACAACTGTCCAGCTTCAATACGAAATGACAATTCCGTATTTGATTATGTCGAATCCAGGATTTTGGTTTTCTCGAGATTTGTTATCATTAAACCATTTGTGCAGCATCACGTGGCCTCCCTTGCCCCGTTTCCAACACGTCAATCCGAGGGATAGCCACCATCCATCGACGCATGGACGATCTGGATTAACTGGTCTACTTATGGTTTTACTTCGCATAGAAGATCCCGGTTTTTTTTTATGGACTTCTCTTTTGTTCTACGACCAGAACATTGCATTTGGCTCTGTGATGCATCTCTGTTCGGAATGGCAATTTCTCATTTTCCGAGACCAAGAGTCGATTTCCGTTACGCACGCAGAGAATACCTTCAGTCTATTTCCACGTAACACGTCCCACAGTATTTTGAAATACAACATTCTTATAGGTGCGCCTTCTTTTGTTTTTCATTTATTTGTTTTACTGTTTCAATCTATAACCTCAAGGAATTTCCTTTATGCTCAAGAATAGAACAAGTTGGATGAATGCTTCCATACTCCACGTTGTTATGGATCTCAACACCTGCGTCTCCCTAATTGGATTCACACACACCGTGGTGCCGTATTCTGGTAAGTTTTATTGCAGACTTATAGAACTTTGGCTTTGAAATTCTATTTCCTCTCTGTGATTGAGGTATTTAATGAAATTGATAGTCTCAACTTTCTATTCCTTTCATTTTAGTTATTACAGGACTATTAATTGCTCCCACCTTCATTGCTATTCCTTTAACTTTTCCAATATACAAATTTTGAAATTCTTATTATCTGTATACTAGAGGGAAGCCGACATTTTCCTCCGAGTTCATAGTGGAATGGGAATGTCTGACTATTCGAAATAGGGTTTTGGTATCTTCTAATCGTTATTGGTCATATTTCTATTTGCTATAACACTAGTATATGCCATTCTTTTCTTCTCACAGTGGTTTTCGTTTTGAAATTGCAGAGAGGAGGTGAAGCAGCCTCCTACTCCGCCTCGCTACGTTGTTCTTAGAAGAGCTCGCACAAAATGCAGGTAAGAAATAATTTTGAGTTTCCCTTCCAATCACGGATTCGTAGTTTGGTTTGGATTCAAATAATTACTGAAATCTACAGTTTTGGTTTATTTCTCGAACAATTCGAAATCGTTTTCCATTTCGTTGACTTAAGAATGACCATTTCTTATCGAGCCTTTTTGCACGACTACCTGGCGATCTCTCTAAGGCGAGCCTGGCATCACGCTGGTTGAATGACTGCTTTCATGTAACGTGCTTGGATTATTATCATGACCTCTATCGTTGCTTGAAATTTCGTGTATTGTCTGGTACCTTCGTTGGCCGCAATCACGTTTAGCATTACATTCATTTTCTGAAGAAACCTTCGATTGCCGGCAGACAACCATTTGGGAGAATCATCATCCAAAGATTGAAACTCATCCTCAGGATCAAACAACAGGCATCGCGTAGGAAAACCAAGGATCTTGACTGAACTGACCACAACATAAATTCCCTTAACAATGGTGAGATCATTACTTGCAATCTCTGTCAAATTGTTTAACATGATTTTGATCTAAGCTTTCACTTGATCGTTTGGTGCCATGGTTGGAACTCTGCCATACCTTCGGTGTACCTTTGCACCTTTAGGGGCAATTTCGTAGTTAGTATTAACCTGACAATCGCTATGGCGATCGAGTGATGTTAGCATCTATGTCCCTATTGGAGAATAATAGATGAAAGTCCCGCCTACCATTGGCCGATACATTTGAATTCAAGTGCACGCTTGTATGAAATATGGAAGTCCTCTCGATTTGAATGCAGGTCCAGGACAGCCGGCGTTACCCTTTTTCGCTTATAAAGGGGGTGCCGTTTTCCAGGAACATGTATCTTTCACATAGGTTCGGAATTCCATGGCGATTCTCTGCGACTTTCAGTCGTTTCTGTTTCTCTTCGCCTTCGTAATTTCTCTAATCCTCCCTCGATTGATCTTAGGAAAGAATAAGAACATGCCGCCAGGCCCCTGTGCTTGGCCGATTGTAGGAAACCTCCCTCAGCTACTATTTTCTGGCGACACATATGAGATATTCGCGAAGAAGGTCCATGGAAAATACGGCCCCATCTTCACCATATGGATGGGTGGTACCCCTCGCATATATATCGCCGGGCGCGAGCTCGCTCACGAGGCGCTCATCCAGAGTGGCCCCGCTTTTGCCTACCGCCCGGTCCTCAGCGGAACGCGCAAAGTTTTCAGCAGCAACCAGCATAACATCAACACGGCCACCTACGGGCCCCTGTGGCGGAGCCTGCGCGGGAATTTGGTGAACCAAAGCCTCACCTCTTCGGCAATCAAATCCTTCGATGTCGCAAGGAAATGGAGCATCGGGCGCCTGGTGGGAAACCTGAGGAACGAAGCAACAGATAATGGTGAGGAGCAAGGAAAGTTGAAGAAAATTATATTCTCGCCATATTTTGCATCATGGTGTACATACTGCTGGGGAGAAAGCCCGAAGGAGGAACATTAGGAACTCAGGATCTTACATCAGAGGTCACCCGAAGCGGCTACGCTGGGTTCAAGGTACTTGCTTCCGCTCCAAGAATTTTGGAGCGACGCCGCCGGCGAGGAGTCGTGAGAGATCCGGGTTTGAGGCAGGCGCCGACACAATGTTGTCGTCATACACGGCTTGGCTGCGGATGACGCCGGCCGGGCAAACACGTAGCGTGGACTCATTGTTCGATCTCACGGGGGACAACGACAGACACTAGAAGACGACGATCTCGTGTCGCTCTGCTCGTCATTAACGTCGCACCGACTCCACCACGCCACCCACCGCAATGGCCGATGGAAAAATCTGGTGATTCGTCAAGACGTTCAGGCTAGATTATACAAAGGCGTTGATGTACCAATTTGCCCAAACGAGGCCCATATTTGATTTACCAATTACCCAAACGGGGCCCATAGTTTTGATGCTTCATCTCCTAGGGTTAGGTTTTTGGATGTTTAAGGTTTTCCATTTTTTCTCAAGAATAAATAGGCCTTTGAACCCGATAGTAATATAGTTCAGAGGCAGGTACTGCCACATCTCTTCTAAGGATAAGTTTCCATTGCCTAAGCTAGTTTATTTTCCATTATGTCTGTAAGTATTTTTCAGTATTTGATATTAATGAAATGAAGTGTTATTCCTACTGCATTTCTGTGTTTATTTTTATTTCTATATTTTATTGTGTTTATGCATAAGTCTAGATCACTTGGGGAGATGGATCACCATTGTTTTGATTTCCATGTAGCAAAAGGGAAATGTAAAACCTTTTTTTCTTGTAATATTGATCAATAAGTGATATTTGCATATGTATCTATGGAATAATAAGGTAGCAGTGCATGACAATAATTATATCTTATGGAAAGTAGAGGATAAGGTGAGAAATGATAATTGAATTCTAAACTATAATGTATTGAATTAAAGATGAAATTTCTTATATGCAAAATTAAGTGAAAGAAATTGAATAAGGAAGGGATCTAGTAACTCAAGACTATAAAGATTCAACTAATTTTGTGTGTATGAAATCTAGATACATACCTAATTTAAATATAATGAACCTTTCCATAACCATTCTAAATCTAATTAGCAAGGAATATAAATTTTTTTGTCTATTGAAAAAATTATGAAAAATTCACAAATAAAATACATAAATTGTCTTTAGATATCACATAAAAAAATGAGAGTAAACTTATAAACTTGAACTCTCTAAATTTTCTCTCTTCAATGTGCAGTTGTACCCTATTATATAGATTTGTAATAGCCCTATATAAAGATTTGTAATAGAAATATTTTCTCTTATATATTTAATTAAGTTTTATATAATATTAAATAATTTATTTAAAAATCTTTATTTATTTAGTGAAGTGATGATAATTATTTTCCCCATAATTAAGTATATTTAACTTATCATTCCATTATTCAAAAACTTCACATATATTTATTTTAAATGTGTGAAAGCTTTTTAATGGAGTTGTTTATCGTGAAGAATTTTCTCGGACTGGGGTTAAAATTGGTTGGAATCCAGGTAATTTTTTTTTAAGAAATCTTGCAATAGGAGTGTTTGAATCATGTTTTTATGGTGGAAATGGATTCAACACCATCTAAAACCTCTAGAGCACCCAAAATATTGAAGTTTGATAGCTATAACCTGGATTTACAAAAATTCTTGCCGGATTTTCTTAAAATCTTACCTGAATTTCAATGATTTTCAAGGCAAAAACACCCACCAGATTGAAATTGATTTTCCTTTGAAATTGATTTTCCTTTTTAATAATCTAGCATATAAAATTGTATTATTTCATATCATACGTTGAAATTTAGATGCACGTTATTTGAAGAAATAGTGGACAGTTAGTTTGACTTTGTGAAATTTAAATGCACGTTATTTGAAGAGATAACGATAGTTGTTAGTATTAACTGTGCCAACTGTTCGTGATGTTAGATCTACGTCCCGATTGGAGAAAAATAGATGAAAGTCCTGCGCCGTTGTCCAATACATTGAATTCAAGTGCACGTTGTTTGAAAATATGGAAGTCCTCACTCTTGATTTGAATGCAGGTTCAGGACAGCCGGCGTTACCCTTTTTCACGTATAAAGGGGGTGATGTCTTTCAGGAACATGTATCTTCACATTGGTCAGAATTCCATGGCGATTCTCTGCGACCTTCAGTCGTTTCTGTTTCTCGTCGCCTTCGTAATTTCTCTAATCCTCCCTCGATTGATCTTAGGGAAGAATAAGAACCTGCCGCCAGGCCCCTTTGCTTGGCCGATTGTAGGAAACCTCCCTCAGCTACTATTTTCTGGCGACACTTACGAGGTATTCGCGAAGAAGGTCCATGAAAAATACGGCCCCATCTTCACCATATGGATGGGTACCACCCCTCGCATATATATCGCTGGCCGCGAGCTCGCCCACGAGGCGCTCATCCAGAGCGGCCCCGCTTTCGCCTACCGCCCGGTCCTCAGCGGAACGCGCAAAGTTTTCAGCAGCAACCAGCATAACATCAACACGTCCACCTACGGGCCCCTGTGGCGGAGCCTGCGCAGGAATTTGGTGAGCCAAAGCCTTACCTCTTCGGCAATCAAATCCTTCGATGTCGCAAGGAAATGGAGCATCGGGCGCCTGCTGGGAAACCTGAGGAACGAAGCAGCGGATAATGGAAGAGCGGTGAAAGTTGAAGAAAAATTATATTCCGTCATATTCTGCATCATCGTGTACATGCTGTTTGGGAGCAAGCCCGACGAGGAAACGATTAGGAACTTGCAGGACCTTACGCGGGAGGTCACCCGAAGCGGCCACGTGGGTCCGAGGTACTTGCTTCCAGTTCCGAGCATTTTTGAGCGACGCCGCCGGGCGAGAGCTGCGGAGATCCGTCGGAGGCAGCGCGACACCATGCTGTCGCTCATACACGGCCGCCGCGACGGCGCTGCTGGCGGCGCGTACGTGGACTCGTTGTTCGATCTCACGGTGGACAACGGCAGGAGACTAGAAGACGACGATCTCGTGTCGCTCTGCTCGGAATTCATTAACGCCGGCACCGACACCACGGCCACCTGCCTGCAATGGCTGATGGCGAATCTGGTGATCCGTCAAGACGTTCAGGCAAGATTATACGACGAGATTGTCGACGTTGTCGGGAAGGGGAGACCGGTGGAGTCGGCCGACGTGCAGCATATGCCATTTCTTCACGCCGTTGTGAAGGAGTCGTTGAGGTGTCACCCTCCGGGCCACTTCGTCATGCCCCACGCCGTCTCTCAGCCTTGCCAGCTTGGCGGTTACGATATTCCGACAGAGGCTTGGGTCAACTTCTTTATAACGGCCATTGCCAAGGACCCCGGAGCATGGCAGAACCCGTTGGAGTTCAGGCCGGAGCGGTTTGCAGACGAGGGCGCGGAAGTGGATTTGACGGGAACGAAGGAATTAAAGATGATGCCGTTTAGCGCAGGGAGGAGGATTTGCCCCGGGATAGACTTGGGTCTGCTTCATATGCATCTCGTCGTGGCAAGGTTAGTGCAGGAATTCAAATGGGAATGTAAGCCAGGGGAGACGGTCGATCTTTCTGAGGTGCAGGAATTGACGGCGGTTCTGAAACATCCTTTGCCAGCCATCATAAAGGAGAGAGCATAATGCTATGAGTAGTCTACAAACATGAAGAAGAAGTTGGTTAAAATAGAGAGTCAGTTCATTGTGTGTCGAGTTAAGTGATAGTGAATTTAGTGTGTAGTTTATTGTGTGTTTAGTTAATTGATAGGTGAATTTAGTGTGTAGTTGTATGTTAAGTTATATTATGTGAATAATGAAGAAGTTGGTCAAAATTACAGAATAGTTAACTGTGTTGAGTTAAGTCTATTTAAGTGATAGTGTAATTTAGTGAGTGGTTGTAAAACAAATTATATTAGATTAATTTCTAATTCGATAGTTTATTGTAATCAATCAAATTTATGTGTTCAATAGACAAATATATGTTGTTATTGTGTGTAAATTATTTATATTATTTTATGATTTGAAAGATATTTATATGATCAATAGAAAAACATATATTATTATTGTATGTGAATCATTGATGTTATTTTATGATTTCTTTCCACTAAATTTGAAAGCTTTGTTGAAATTACTTTCAGCTCTGCAATGTACGTGAGCCGCCTTCCAATTTTGTTTGCAGAACAGTGTACTGAAGCCGCTTTCCATTTTTATGGATCAGTCAACTTCAGCGCAGCATTTTTTGAAATGGAGAAATTTAACAGCAGCCCGGACCTGAATTTTATTGAAGCGGATTTGTGAAAAATTCCGCATCACAATTTTCTGCCATACCATTGCCAAAAATTGGACCCGGGAAAACTTATAAGGCGGATTTAATAAAAATTCCGCGTCACAACTTTGGTGACATCAGTAGCAACTTTTGGCACCCGGAATTTTTATGAAAAAAGGTTTAATTTTTTAGGTTGACGTCCGGTGGTCAAAGTTGTTTTTATGCTTGGTTTTAAATTTGGTGCGTACAGCACATACATATATATGTCTTACATATATATATGAAATGAATGTGCATTCAAAAGGGAGGTCGTGGGCCTTTTTGGTTTATGTTTTTTATGTTTTAACATTACACCATATTTCATATGGTATACAACTTTTGTTTTTTTTTTGTTTTAAAAAGTTTTATTTTAAAATAGTTTTTTTTTATATATTGTAAAAGGTGCTGAGTGCATTGTTTTATATATTGTAAGTTTTAAATTTTTACACAGCAGAAGTAAAAATTTGAATAGCACAGCAGTGCATTGTTCAGCATTGTAAGTTGGAACTTTACACACAACAGAAGTGTAATAGAATTTTGAATGGCACAGCAGTGCATTCATTTTTGAAGAAACAGAGTATTTGTCCAGAGTGAAATTTTAGAGAGTGTGAGTTGTTTTGAACTATGTTTTGAAGCAGTCAAAGTTTTTTGTATTCCCTCAGTCAGAGGTGATTTTGTAACCAAGTTTTTGAAGTTTAATGAAATAGTTAGTTTTCAGTGTTGAACTCTGTCTCCAGTGAAGAATTTTTTCTTAATATTTTCTCTGTGTTGAAGAGGGGGAATTTTATTCTCCATTGTTGTTCTGGAATTTTAAATATTCCAACATGGTATCAGAGCTAGTCCAGGCTCTTTGAAGATCAAAGAAGCTGAAGGAAAAGAGTTCTTTGTTGCAGCAGCTTTTCCAGCAGTGTGAAGACTCAGTCAAGAAGAATCCAAAGGTATTTCTCTATACAGATTTTGTGTTACTTTTGCAGAACAGTCAAGTTATTTTGAATACACAGTGAAGTGTTTTTTAATCATAGTTAAGAGTGCAGAATGTCTGGAGCCAGCACTGGTATGGGTATAGGAAATATCCATCTCCCAATGTTTAATGGGAAAAATTATGACTACTGGTCAATAACTATGAGAGAATTATTTGTCTCCCAATACTTATGGGAATTTGTTGAGGATGGCTTTGAAGAGCCAGCAGATGAAGAAGAGTTTAATGATTTAACTCAGGCAGAGAGAGAGTTGCTGAAGAGCAATAGGAAGAAAGACTCCAAAGCTCTCTTCTTATTGTATCAAGCAGTGCATGAGAGTGTGTTTCATGATAATGTTACTGGATATCCAGAGAACTCATTGAAACTCTCACATACCATCAAGGCATGGAAAGGAAGACAACAAAATCCTCAGCCTACTAGATAGACTTTGAGAATTTTAAGAAAGAGTCAGATGATTATCAACTTCATTCTTCACCTCATGTGATTGGAATGGTCACACAAATAAGATCTCATGGAGAGACTCTCAAGAGAAGAGGATTGTAAAAACTCTTGAGGAGTCTACCCTCAAGACTGATGATTTTCTACCACCATGTGGAGAGAAGACGCACATCTCAGAACAAGAAGGAGGAGCCACAATACTGATGACTCATGAGCAGAGATTGGGTAGGAGTGAAAACTCATCTCTGGAACATGCCTTTAAAACCCAGATGTCTTTCGGAAGAGGAAGAGGGCAAGGCAGAGGAAACAAAAGAGGAAGAGGCAGAAGCCAAAACAGAGGTGGAAGGAACAGTCCAACAAATGCTCAAGGAAGAGGCAACAATCCAAATCAGCATCAAGGCCAAGGCAGCAGCCAGCAGAGTGGTCAGCAGAATGCTCAAGGACAGAGGTATGATAAGTCCAATGTCCAATGTCACTATTGTAAAAAATATGGTCATTATGCTAATGAATGTAGAAAGAAGCAGCATGATATGGGAAATAGAACTAGTGCAAATTTCACTAGAGAAAATATCAGCTAAGATAATTTGTTTTTGGCTTGTAATATGGCTGAAGAAAAGAATGAGGATTTATGGTTTCTAGACTCTGGTTGCAGTAACCATATGACAGGAAACTTAGCCATGTTTTCTATGCTAGATGAGAGTGTGAAGTCACAAGTCACACTAGGGACTGATAGTAAAGTGTCTGTTATGGGAAAAGGAAATGTAAATGTTTTAACAAGGAAAGGTGCAAAGAAATCCATAGTAGATGTCTATTATGTTCTAGGAATGAAGTGTAACCTCTTAAGTATTGGACAGCTTGTTCAAAAGGGGTATAATGTGTTTTTTGAGGATGATGTTTGTACCATCATGGACAAACCACCCAGCAAACAATGTATTGCTGAAGTAAAAATGACAAGGAACAGGATGTTCCCTCTTAGAATGAGAGCAGATTTGAAGAATGAAGAAAAGATAGCAGCAGTGGGAAAAGAGGCTATCCAAAGCGAACCAAAAGATGAAAATTGGTTGTGGCACTTGAGATTTAGACATCTCAACTTTGGAGGTCTTAATTTGTTGAACAGAAAAGGAATGGTAAGAGGTTTACCATTGATAGAGAAGCCAGACAGCCTTTGTGAAGGTTGTATTCTTGGGAAACAACACAGAGAAATTTTTCCTTCCAGGAAAAGTATAAGGGCAAAGGCACCCTTAGAGATTGTCCACTCAGATTTGTGTGGACCGATGCAAACTCCATTGCTTGCTAGCAGCAACTACATGTTAACATTCATAGATGATTTTATAAGAAAAACTTGGGTTTACTTTTTGAAAAATAAAATTGAAGTGTTTGAAAAATTTTGCAATTTCAAAGCACTTGTGGAAAACCAAAGTGGGTTGCACATCAAAGTTCTAAGGACTGATAGAGGAGGTGAGTATATCTCTAAAGATTTTCTACGGTTTTGTAGAGAAAATGGTATTCAAAAGCAGTTTACAACTAGATATACTCCGCAGCAAAATGGAGTAGCCAAAAGGAAGAATAGAACCATAATGGACATGGTGAGGAGTATGTTAAAGGAAAAGCATTTGCCTAATGATTATTGGGCTGAAGTTGTACATTGTGCAGCATACATTTTGAATAGGTGCCCTACAAAAGCAGTGATGAACAAAGTGCCGGAAGAGGCATGGAGTGGCACAAAGCAAAGTGTCACACATATGAAGGTTTTTGGATGTGTGGCTTATGCACACATTCCGGATCAGCTAAGGAAGAAGTTGGACAGCAAGGGGGAGAAATGTATTTTCATTGGATACAGTGAGGAATCCAAGGCCTACAGGTTATATAACCCATCCACCAAGAATTTTATTGTGAGCAGAGATATTCAGTTTATTGAGGAGGACGCTTGGGATGGAAGCATAGAGAAAACAGTGAATGTTAAACACTGTTTATCTCATGATGAAGATGATGATGAATTGGCTGAAATACATCCCCAAACAGCAGCACCAACACAAGAGCAGCAAGAGAAACCCTTGAGAATAAATGAGAGTTCTTCTCCAAGCACACCACAAGGAGGAAATTCAAGTGCTTCTTCAAGCATTTGTACATCAAGTGAAAGAGGTAAGAAGTTCAGAAATTTGAATGACATTTATGCACAAGAGGCAGCAAATGAAGGTATCAATTCTTTGTTTTCTTTATATTGTCATGTTGAAGACCCTATCCACTTTGAAGAAGCTATTAAGGAAAAGAAATGGATAGAAGCTATGGATGAGGAGATCAATGCCATAGAAAGAAACAAGACTTGGGATTTGGTTGAACTCCCAAAAGGTAAAGATGTCATTGGAGTTAAATGGGTCTACAAGACCAAGAGTAATGCTGAAGGAAAAATAGAGAGACACAAGGAAAGATTTGTTGTCAAAGGGTATAAGCAGAAGCATGGGATAGATTAGATAAACGCCACTAGCTAAGGGAGGGAATGGAAACCGTGAGATGCTGCTTTTTCGTCCATAAGCAAAGACAAAACAAGTGGAAAGTTTACCAAATGGATGGGAAACAGCATTCCTAAATGATACTGGGAAGAGGCTCACATTGAACAACCCTAAGCTATGAGAATAAAGGCTAAGAGCACAAAGTGTGCAAGCTGAAGAAAGCTCTTATGGCCGGCTGTGCACCAAGAAAGCATGCAGGCCGCAGGACAAATCTCATAATCACCTGGTGCTCTGATTTGAGTTTAATAACCCACCCTCTACATCAAAGAAAAAGATGGTAAAATGTTGATTGTAGTTTTATATGTTGATGCTGTTATTTTCACACGTAATGATAATTACCTTATTGAAAATTTTAAAACAGTCATGAAAGAAGAATTTGAAATGACTGACATGGGTTTGTTGAAATACTTCTTAGGAATAGAAGTAGAACAAGATTTAAATGGGATTTTTATCTCACAGGGAAAATATGTTAATGAAGTCCTGGCAAGATTTAATATGCAGGAGAGCAAAGCAGCGATCACTCCCACAGTGATGGGATTAAAACTCAGCAGAGAGGACAGCAGCAAGGATTTTGATCCTAGCTTGCACAAGAGCATAGTTGGCAGCCTCATGTATTTGACTGCAACTAGGCCCGACATAATGCATGCTATTAGCTAATCAGATGGTATAGAAGCCAGCGATACAATACTATAGAAGCAAGAGAATTTGAGGTATGTTAAAGGTACAAAAGGTTTGCATTTTATATACGAAATTGAGAAAAAATTCAGATTTAGTTGGATACAACTGAGAACACTAATACCGAAGTGTAGATTTTCGGAAATATACCGCTGGGACACTCGGAGTTACATGGTCAGATTATTACTTTGGATACAAACTTATTATAGTATTATCTTTGATAAAGAGATGGGACTATGTTGTCGCTAATAAGATAGGGCATGTCTAGCATCGATGATATGATGTTAAGAAGTTTGTGCCAAGAGCAGGTAAAAGGAACAGTGATTTATTGTGACAATAGCTCAGCTATTGCATTATCCAAGAATTCTGTGTTTCACAAGAGAACGAAACACATTGACACAAAGTTTTATTACATCAGAGAATTAGTAAACAATGGTGAAATTGTTTTGGAACACTGCAGAACTCAGGAGCAGTTTGCAGACATTCTGACCAAGCCATTGGGGCAGAAGAGTTTTGAGTTTTTGAGGAAATGTCTGGGTATGACTGATAACCCAGCAGCTGAAAGTAAGGGGGAGTGTTGAAATTACTTTCAGCTCTGCAATGTACGTGAGCCGCCTTCCAATTTTGTTTGCAGAACAGTGTACTGAAGCCGCTTTCCATTTTTATGGATCAGTCAACTTCAGCGCAACATTTTTTGAAATGGAGAAATTTAACAGCAGCCCGGACTTGAATTTTATTGAAGCGGATTTGTGAAAAATTCCACATCACAATTTTCTGTCGTACCATTGCCAAAAATCGGACCCGGGAAAACTTATAAGGCGGATTTAATAAAAATTCCGCGTCACAACTTTGGTGACATCAGCAGCAACTTTTGGCACCCGGAATTTTTATGCAAAAGGGTTTAATTTTTTGGGTTGACGTCCGGTGGTCAAAGTTGTTTTAATGCTTGGTTTTAAATTTGGTGCGTACATCACATACATATATATGTCTTACATATATATATGAAATGAACGTGCATTCAAAAGGGAGGTCGTGGGCCTTTTTGGTTTATGTTTTTTATGTTTTAACATTACACCATATTTCATATGGTATACAACT
The DNA here is from genome assembly GCA_034641835.2 of Pinus albicaulis. Classification (NCBI taxonomy): domain Eukaryota; kingdom Viridiplantae; phylum Streptophyta; class Pinopsida; order Pinales; family Pinaceae; genus Pinus; species Pinus albicaulis. The sequence goes on along the minus strand of JAXQQM020071376.1, from coordinate 20,478 downwards.
TTTGTTTCTTTTTTGGTTTTAAAAATTTTTATTTTAAAACAGTTTTTTTATATATTGTAAAAGGTGCTGAGTGCATTGTTTTAGATATTGTAAGTTTTAAATTTTTACACAACATAAGTAAAAATTTGAATAGCACAGTAGTGCATTGTTCAGCATTGTAAGTTGGAACTTTACACACAACAGAAGTGTAACAGAATTTTGAATGGCACAACAGTGCATTCATTTTTGAAGAGACAGAGTATTTGTCCAGAGTGAAATTTTAGAGAGTGTGAGTTGTTTTGAACTGTGTTTTGAAGCAGTCAAAGTTTTTTGTATTCCCTCAGTCAGAGGTGATTTTGTAACCAAGTTTTTGAAGTTTAATGAAATAGTTAGTTTTCAGTGTTGAACTCTGTCTCCAGTGAAGAATTTTTTTTTAATATTTTCTCTGTGTTGAAGAGGGGGAATTTTATTCTCCATTGTTGTTCTGGAATTTTAAATATTCCAACAAGATCCCCACGCTCATGTGCTGTGAAAGCGGGCATGCCAGTGTCCCTACCAGAAAAATATATTATATCTATAAGTATTACATGGGCGTTGTGTTTTTCGTAAGTGCTGACAACTTTGTGATCATCGTTTGTGCGGAGGAATTTGGTATATTTTGCGCTTCAGGAATCTATAGTCTTCAGGCTTGTAATTAATGTTGCAAAAAATTAAATAAATAATCGTCTTCAGATGTCATTATCGTGGGCAGTCTAATTTCGATGTGGTTGACGATGGATAGACATCAACTTTTCTGCGATTAATGTTTTGACGTAATATGGAAGAACACCCAAAAATATAATGTTAAGAATTTTAATTATCACCATGTCACTTCCACATTCACATTGCTACTGCCATATGTTTGTACTTGTCATTTGAATTTCTATGTAAATTATTGATGTATTATTTTTTTTTATTGTTGTAGTTTATTTAGTTTTCAAATTTGTTTATAAAATTATGGAAATGTTGATTGGAATTTTTGTAAATTTAAATTATATTTGTTAAATTTCAAGATTTTGGGTGTCTCACTTTTTTTTTATCGAGTTCAATGTTATATAGTCTTTTAGGATTCATAGTTAGGATATAGATTAGTTATTTCTAGTATTTCTAGTTATAGAGACTTGATTGTCTCCATTTGAATTTGATTGTATAAGTATTATTCTTCTTCTAATTAATAAATAATCATGGAATACCATATGTTTTTATCATGAAGTTCTCCAGACCTATTTGACATTGGTATATCTCATACTTTGTCTTAAAGTTTGAAAATTTTAAATCTCTAAATGTCAAACATCCCTTCAGATTAAGGGAGGAAATTTTAACTAATCCTTCCTGTTGGCTCGACGGGTCCTAACCTAGGTTCGGCGTTAAGGTTTGCCAACAAACCCCTATACTACTGGCCTTTTCGGAAATGGCCTACAGAGCAGACCAAGGTCTCACCCGAAGTAGTATTGGAGGGTGTTGGAACCAGGTTTCCGCACCCAGAGAGAGAGACGGTTAATAAAAGGGGGCACCTTCAAATCTATCAATCCTGCGCTGAATAAGCCCTTAACCCAGGATCTGTAACAATATATTTAACAGAATACTTCACGCGAAGAGATAACAATTAACCAGTAATTACGTAAACTAGATCTATGCATTCAGAACATCGCATCCACGTGCGTATCATTAACAATCATAACCACAAAGATACTTTTTAAGCAATAAATGCAACACAGAGGTGTTTAGATATCACAAAACAGTCTTCTCATGCAATTATAACCAGATTCCACTTACAGACTACTTATCGACCCATGCACACAGCCAGCGGGGTCCGCACACAGCAGGACTCAGGGTCTCTGCGTACATAGCCACCAGGAGCCCTTACCCAAACAATCGACGCAACAGATTCGTAGTTTGTAATTCAAATCTATCTCTATCTCTTTCTTACCACTAGACTCAATTCACTCATCTATTTATATCATGCTAGACTGTGTTACCCTATGGTCCGAAAACCGTGGTTTGTGGACCCTTGGTCTACCCTTTTGACCCATTACAATGACTAGGGGTTTTGACCCATCCCCAAACCCCCTGCGCTAGACTAAATATTGCAAAATAGTACAAAATTGGACAAAAATGAGGCTAGGAGACCCTGTTCCAACAGTCCCCCAACATAATCTTGTGACTCATCCTTAGTCACAACGTGGGTTGGGTCTTCATCCTGTCCTTGAGCTGTTCCATTGCAGCAGTAAGTGGAGGCAATACGAGAAGGCTCTGCACGGTGGCAGTCTGCGCGATCTCCACCAATTTTTGAGATGTTGGTCCCTCTATGGACAGGTGTGGAGCTAGTGAAGGAAAAGCATCCAAGTTGCCCCTATCTACCATAAGGTCAAGGGTTCGGCAGTTTTGTTCATCATGGCCTACCGACGAGTAGAATTTGCATCATTGTTGCTCTAATTCTGGTACATAAGTACCCAATCGCGAAAAATGATCTGTGTTGTGCCTTCCTGCCACCCGATAGTCTTTACACCATAGCATCGGACTGTTGGCGCCAGCCATTTCCCTAGATCGCAATGGGCTCGAACCCCCAGCCTGCATGTAGTTTGATAGCAGTGGACAGTGATCCTTAGAGTGACCCGGTCCTCTGCAGTGTATACACCAAACGTCTAGGTTGGCTTCCTTACCATTGTCATTTCGCAAACCTTGAATTTCTAAGTGCATTTCCTCCAATTGGTTTTGGATTTGAAGAGCTGCAAACTGGTATCATCCCTGGGCGTAACTTCTAAATTCATATCTATTTCCAATGCTTCTTCTTAAAATTTGACCTTTTGCTGAACCATGGGCCCACGCAAGTGCGGTAATAGCATAGCGATGAACCACTCTTTATGTTGGTTATATTCGTAGACAAATCCCCCGTCACTGATAACCTTCTTTAACCGTTGGTCAACTTCCCAGACGGATTCTGTGGGTCTTTGCTTAAAGTCTTTTAGTTCAACCATACATTAAGCATATGACTTAGGCTTCCTGAATTGTTGTTTTGGGACATCCTTAATATTTTGTATGGATGCATTCGTGTTTTGACCAATGTATCCCATGAACCAATCCAGTGCCCTTCCCTCAAAGGCTATGGATAGTTTCACTCGTTTGATAGCATCATTTTCCACATTCTGTGCAGTCCATACAGATTTGGCTACGAACCAAATTCGATCAATGTCCTCATCCCATGCACCATTGAAGGTAGGCAGCTTCATGTGCGTGGCCATGCCATCTTCTGAGGACAGCAGAGAGGTGTAGGACAGTTCTTACCCCTGTGAAGATTTGATGTCGGTGTGGTCGGGGGTGTGGTTCCCCTTTGCGCAGCCCCTTCGTGGTTATGCTCCGATGACTCCCTTACTAGGCTGTATATTGATATGTCTCCTTCCTGATTAACCTGGTAGTGTTTACCACTTCACGTTGTACTTCCACTCTGATCGGAGGTCATTCACTCGATGTCGCCACACAAGATATCCTTCTCGCTTAATAGCATTTTAATCGGTAGAGGCAAGGTATTTAGGATATTTCTCCTAAATCCTTTGAAAAATCTTAATTCGGCTTCTGAATATGACACAAACTGGTCAACGGATAATTATGTCACGAATCCGCCCAATATACTGTCAACCCAATGATCCATGGTCCTGGTAATCTTATTGTGTATTCTCCAATTGCCGATTTAACTCAGGGGTCCACTGCGTGACCTAGTCGTCTTTCCAGCAGGTCTGAAACTCCGCCAATCGAGCTAACCACTCTTGTAACTCATGTGCGAAGGACACAAGGAATGTTTTGTGCACTTCCGTGAAGATATACTTATTCTTCCAATCCTCGGTGGACATTTTTTCACTTTGATTCTCTTTTAGGGAAAATTCCTAGATCTTTTTTTCAAACCAAACTTCTAACTCAAGTTTTAGTGGATGCCAATGTCCCTGTGGCACTACCCGATCTCTCTCTCAAAATTCTCCTGGACTCGGCAACAGAACCATTTGTTGGCTCGAGGGGTCCTGACCCAGGTTCAGCGTTAAGGTTTGCCAACAAACCCCTATACTACTGGCCCTTTCAGAAATGGCCTGCAGAGTAGACCAAGGTCTCACCCGAAGTAGTATGGGAGGGTGTTGGAACCAGGTTTTTGCACCCAGAGAGAGAGACAGTTAATAAAATGGGGCACCTTCAGATCTATCAGTCCTATGTTGAATAAGCCCTTAACCCAAGATCCGTAACAATATATTTAACAGAATACTTCGCGCGAAGAGATAAAAATTAACCAGTAATTACGTAAACCAGATCTATGCATTCAGAACATCGCATCCACGTGCATATCATTAACAATCATAACCACAAATATACTTTTTAAGTAATAAACGCAACACAGATATGTTTAGATATCACAAAACAATATTCTCATGCAATTATAATTAGATTCCACTTACAGACTACTTATCAACCCACACACATAGCCAACGGGGTCCACACACAGCAGGACTCGGGGTCTTCATGCACACAACCAGCAAGAGCCCTTACCTAGACAATCGATGCAACAAATTCGCAATTGTAATTCAAATCTATCTCTATCTCTTTCTTAACACTAGACTCAATTTACTCATCTATTTATACCATGCTAGCCTGCGCTATCCTATGGTCTACAAACCGTGGTTTGCAGACCCTTAGTCTACCCTTTTGACCCATTACAATGACTCGGGGTTTTGACCCATCCCCAAACCCCCTACGCTAGATTAAATATTGCAAAATATTACAAAATTGGACAAAAATGAGGCTAGGAGACCCTGTTCCAACACTTCTGACATAAGATCATATTTAAGACATAGATTAGTTATTTCCTATATTTCTATTTATGGAGACACAATTGTCTCCTTCTGAACATTCCTACTACCATATTTTGATTTTTTTTTTTTTTAATTCTCGACAAATTTGAAAGTTGGGTAGTCAGTGCCTTTTACATCTAGTAAGTTAAAAAGTTAGTAAATGAAACAATTATTGTGTTATTCATTGATTTAATGCTTTTAAATTGTGTTAGTTGAATAAAAAGTAAGTAATTTAATTATTAATTTACTGATTAGTCTAAAGAGGCCACAAATTCCCACATAAAATTGGAAATTCAGGTATGATTTTTGCCAAAATTTGGCAGAAATTTTGGGAAATTTGGGTTACAACTGTAAAGTTTGATGATCTTGGGTTCCCAAGGGGTTTTTTATTGTGTTGAATCCATTTCCACCAAAAAAACAATTCAAGCACTCTATGATCATTTTTTTTGAAAAATAAAGTTGCCAAATTACAATGAAAATAACTTTCCAGGTGAATTTGTGGCCTTGATAGAAAATGCCTTAATTTACTGTGTAAAAGTTTCTCTATATTTATAAATAAATTTATACACATTGTTTTACCATTTTCTCTAACATTTGTAGAAATTTACAGGGTAATTTTCGTAGATCAAGAACCAAAGGTCACCGCTCACAAACAGATCACAAATCAGTACACCAGTATAATCACGTGGTTAAAACCCTCAAAGAGGGAAACAGTCCATGCCCTGACCCAACGCGGCCACTTCAGGGAATTTATTAATATAAAAGAAAAGTTACATATGTTTCTCTCATAAACGGTTACTGGACAAATGACCCTCCATGCTCTTTAAATAGAGATCATGGACCAATCGGGTGCTAAGCTACGGATCAAGTGTCGTTAATACCGAGGTGAGAGATAACCATCGGATCACTACAAATCGTGACAATCTGATTATAAGTTACAAATGTACATGGTAAAGAAACACACTTTACCTAACTCTACACTAGACTAAGTTATTCTTAACTATTTCGTATGTGTCGGATTATCCTAACATCCCCCCTTAAGAACAACTTGGGATAGGATTGAAGGATTTATAAAGGTGACACAAAAGGAGCCTATTTCCTATGTGTCGAAATATCCTAACATCCCCCCTTAAGAATAAATTGGGATAGGATTGAAGGATTTACAAAAGTGACACAATAGGAGAAGGAAGGAGGCATTAAAGCCTATCCCCCCTTAATGACAACTTTCCTGAACTCCAAGCATGGATCTAATTTTGGTAAACTTCGCTTCTGTGAGAGCCTTCATAGAGATATCGGCTACTTGATCATTGGTCGGACAATACTGCACTTCAAGAACACGATCATGAATGAGTTTTCTGATGAAGTGCATGTGGAGTTCAATGTGTTTCATGCACTGATGTTGAACTGGATCTTTACGTAGCTGAATGGCACTCTGATTATCACACCAAAGTGTAGTTGGATGCCATTGATGAAGACCAAATTCAAACAGGATCTGACGAAGCCACAGGGATTCCTTGCTGGCTTCAACTACACCATGATATTTTGCTTCTGCTGAAGAAAGGGAGATGGCACTTTGTTTCTTACAAGACCAAGTAATAGGTCCTGAACCAAGAGTGAATACATATCCTGCAGTGGACTTCAGATCATCAGGGTCACCAGCCCAATTAGAATCAGTGAAACCAATCAACAAGGGAGATGCTCCTGCACTGTAATGAATCCCGAACTGAACTGTACCTCGAATATATCGAAGTATTCTTTTAGCTGCTTTCCATTGACTTTCATGAGGTTGGTGTATAAACCGAGCGACAAGACAAACGACAAAGGAAAGGTTAGGACGGGTATGGGTTAGATACAAAATTTTACCAACAAGTTGACAGTATAAGGTAGCATCAAGTTCAGGGGTAGTAGAGTTGACTGAAAGCTTGACTCCAGACTAAAAGGGAGAAGGGGCAAGCTTACAGTCCTCCATGTGAAAGTGGTGTAGAAGATCATAGGCATACTTGGACTGAGAGAGGGTAATGCCTTCCTTGGATTGCAAGACTTGAAGACCAAGGAAATAATGCAAGTGTCCTAAGTCTATCATTTCAAACTTCTTTTTGAGGCTAGACTTCACATGGTTTATATGATTTGACTACCACTGGTATGATAAAAGATCAACAGCACTAGCTCAAGATACAAAGAATTACCCACCTCTTGGTGTAGATAGTTTGTCAACATACCTAGAAAAGCCATTATCTAAGAGAAATCTATCCATTTTGGCATACTGTTTCCAAGGAGCTTATTTGATAACTGATATATCAAGGCAACAAACAAGGTCGTGAGTCTTTTGGATAAAGTCGTGGGGGGTTGTTCCATGTAGATTTCTTCATGCAAACTCATGTAAGAAGGCGGGATTTAACATTTCATCTGATGTGTGTGGACTTCCTATTTAAAGGAGGCATCAAGGGAAAGAACAAGGTGGATAGAATTAATTTTGGCAATAGGGGAGAAGGTTCCAGTATAGTCAATGCCTTCAACTTGTGAAAATACTTTAGCAACAAGATCAGATTTATGTCTATCCACTTTTCTATCTAGTCCAAACTTTGTTTTGTAAACCCATCTGCTTCTAACAAGCTTTCTTTATTTTGGAAGAGGAAACAAGATCCCGTTCCAAGCTAACCAAGGAACGATACTCTTCATTTATAGCTTCATCCCAATTTGGATGACCAAAGGCTTCCTCAAAGGTTTCTGGATCAATTTTTTCTGGAACTTGGGCCAATAAGGAAGAGGCTCTTACGAACTGAGAATGCGTACGTTGTCAATCAACAGGGTCACCTGCAAGAGAAACTGCTGCATCCTGAGTAGAGCGGACCCATCTTGGAAGCGGTGGAGTATAAGGAACAATTTCATGAGATGGAGGAGGATTTTCATCCTCGTTGTCATCATCCGAACTAGAAGGAATGCTATTAAAAATAGAAGAGAGAGAGAGAGAGGTGGCACATATGCCGAATCAGGCTTGCAAGCCAAAGGTGGCACACCCGCCGAACTAGGCTCACAGGCCGATATATTTTCATCAAACTTTACATCTCTTCTAATGATTATATTTTTGGATTTGGGTTGAAGAAGTCTATATCCTTTTACATCTTCAGAATATCCAACAAAAATACATTTTTCACTCTTAGGTTCTAAGGCTTTATGTTTCGCATCTGGAATATGGGCCCAAGCATCACTTCCAAAAACACAAAAGTGACTTACATCTGGTTTGATTGAGCTCCAAGCTTCTTCTGGAGTTATATTCTTTAAAACCTTAGTAGGAGTGTGATTTACTATGTAATTTGCACAGTTAATGGCTTCTGCCCAAAAATTGAGACCAAGTTCTTTAGATTGAAGCATACAATTAGCCATTTCTTTTAAGGTGTGATTCTTCCTTTCAGCTACACCATTTTGTTGTGGAGTATATGGAACAGTATGTTGCAATTGAATGCCATGCTCAGTGTAGAAGTTGATAAGTTTGTTGTTAACATATTATCCACCATTGTCTGATCTTAACTTAAGAATTTGATGTCCGATTGTTTCTCAACAAAGGCCTTAAAGGCCAAGAACATGTTAAAAACTTCACTCTTGAGTTTAAGAAATATACCCAAGTGCGTCTGGAAAAATCATCAATGAAATTTAAGAAGTACTTGCAACCAGAGAAAGAAAAAACAGGAAGTGGACCACATAAGTCACTGTGCATAAGCTACAAAGGGGCTTAAGCATGCCAAGAGGCACGTTTGTCAAAACTATCCCGATGATGTTTTCTGAGTACACATCCATAGCAAACACCATCCTGGCAAGATACCATAGTAAGGGTCGTCACCATATTTTCCTTACATAGAGTTTGAAGAGAGAGATAGTTTAAGTGACCAAATTGCTCATGCCAAAGTTTGCTCACATCATCATTATGAGCAACAAAAACAGAGGGAAGAGATGATGACCCAAATTTTTCAAACTTATACAACCTTGTGTAATCATCAGCAATACCAATAGCTAAAATATGTTTAGGATCTTTGAGGTCCTTGATTACAACATCATGAGGTGAGAATTCTACTATTTTCCCTTCACCTGAATGAGTTATCTGGTAAACAGATAGAAGGTTGCATGACAAGGTAGGAACACATATTATGTTGAGAGTCAACAAGATGATGAGCTTAGTGAAAAGAGTCGCCTTCACTAAGTGGACCCGCAGGCTATTTTTGGCGCAAGTCTATTTTTAGACTGTGTCTATTTTTAGACATGTCGATCATATTTCAGAAGTTGCAGGATGCTATTTGTGGATGGTTAATCAAGTTGGAAAAATAGATGAAATTCTCTTTTTAGAATATTGGGCGAATTCTATTTATAGATCGTCAATCTAAAAATAGATGCATGTCGATTATTATTATCTCTTAATAATAATCAGACTCTAAACAACAACTTATTCTCTTAGAGCACTTCAGTTTAGTGCATAGATGTGGCACAACAGCTGACAGAAGGAATTATGCTATTCCTGAGGGTTTACTAGAGCTAATGCATGGAGGACTTAGTTAGAACTCAAGTGGAAGAGTTATGACACAGTTGGAAGAAGTAGTTATGGAGTTGTATTCAGTTTTACTCAGTTAGACTCAATTGAGCTAGTTGTATCTAGTCTAACTGATTGATACACTAGTGAGAGTGGAGTGAATTAATTAGTTAATTAATTCATAAATAATAACTCATTAATCAACTGAACAACATAGCAGTTAACTACAGTTCATGGCAGTTTCAGTGGAGACCAGTGGAGAGATAGGTGAAGGGGAAAGATAGACTATCTGTTGTGACTATTAATGATTCATTGATTTCATCCAACACACAGTGGAGATGCCAATGAGGATTGCGCAGTCAAGGATGGAGTAATTCGAATTCATTCAGAGCTATTCTTCAGCAAAGATTGCGCAATGGAGGCAGGCTAGCAGGTGGCAAAGATCAGTGCATGGATTTGCAAGATTAGGCCTGTATAGTGTATGACGAATGTACTGTACTGAGAGCTTGTGATAAGCTTTGTATGTTTGTATGAGATTGTCATATGATCTCCATGTTACATAATATAGAGTTGGGGTTTTCAGCTTCAGGCTTTCCCGGTTAAAAATTGTGTTATGTGCGATTGATAATTTTTTTTTATGCTTCACATGTGTGTGCAATTAATTTTTCTGCAAAAGATTAACAAGTGGAATAGATTAAGTATCTTGCATAAAGTTAAATAGTGTGAGATCAGGTGGATATTGGACATATGCATGCTTAGTGCATATAATTTCTACATGGTATCAAAGCATTGTTGATTGAATATTGCAATTGTGAAGTGAGTTTGTGCTGGTGGACAATTTGAATTTGCTACAGAAGATTCTTGGTGTAGAAATCGAGTATACATTAAAATGTCTTTCAATGGGTTGAGATTGGAGTATGCCCTTGATGGGAGCTCGAATTACATAGCCTGGAAGTACAGGATGGAGGCGGTGCTGGAGGATAATGGGCTGAAGGAGTTCATCGTTAGCGATGTTCCTAAGCCGGGATCTAGCGATGTTGCATTACTTGATGCATGGCAAAAGAAGACTGCAAAGACGAGGAGGATTCTGTTGGAAAGTGTGAAGGACCACATTGTGTCCAGCCTTCATGGGAAAGCCACTCCAATCTTAATGTGAAAGGCTTTGACAGACTTGTTCCAAAGCAGAAGTGACCAGAGGAAGTTGGCGCTTAAAGACAAGCTCAGAAAAATAAAAATGGAGAAAGGCAACAATATTCCAAAATACCTCACGAAGTTTGTCCACTGCAAGGATGAGCTGGGAATTGTGGGGGTTACTGTTGATGAAGAATACTTGGTGAGCTTGGCTCTCCTTGGGCTTTCGAAGATTTGGCATAGCTACGAAGACTCTGTCAATGGACGGGAGAAACTTTCAAGATGCGAGCAACTTTGGTCGGATCTTGTGCAGGAGGAGATAAGGCGGGGTACCAGGGATGGATCTTCATCGAAGAATGAAGATGAAGAGAATTGTGCTTTGGTTTCCAAAGCAAGGAAAGGGAAGGGGAAGAAATCTTCTTCAAAATCTGGTGCTAAAGGCAAGAAGCAGGACTTGTCCAAAATGAAGTGTTTTCACTGTCACGAGCATGGACATTTCGCCACTAACTGTCCACAAAAGAAGAAGAATAAGCAGGCTGTCGGATATGCATCTAGAGAGGCCTTAGCCTCGCAATTTGAGTTGGATTTTTCTTTGATCTCATGCTTGGTTCCAAGCTGTATGGGATCAGTGTGGTATCTTGACAGTGGTGCGTCTTTCCATATCACGAGAGACAGAGAGTTGTTCAGTGACTTTGAGGAGAAGGACCTCCAGATGCATATAGATATGGGCGACGATGGTCGGTACAGTGCGACTGGCATTGGGACCATTACCTTTGAGAGGGAGTCCGGTAATCCACTCTTGTTGAAGAATGTCATGCATGTTCTAGGTCTGATGAAGAACTTGGTCTCAGTTGTAATGCTGGAAGACAGGGGTTATGATGTTGTTTTCAGTGAGGGAAAAGCCTTCCTTCGACATAAAACAATGGATCAAACCAATAAGATAGGGGTTCGAATTAAGAATCTCTACAAGTTGGAGGTAGATGGCTACGCTGCAATGATGGGAAAAGAAGAAGAAGTGGTGAGCTGGGATGAGGGCGAATTATGGCACAGGAGATTGGGCCATCTTCACCATGGCGCTTTGAAGATTTTGCAGCAAATTTCTATTGGGCTTCCCAAGGGTACTCTTGCACAATCAGATCAGTGCAAAGGATGTACAATGGGTAAGTTTGTGAAGACCACTTTTCATGAGAAGGAGAACCGTGCTTCGGTGATCCTGGAGAGAATTCACACAGACATGTGTGGACCATTCTCGTTTGCTTCAACAGCGAAACACAGATATTATGTGATATTTGTTGATGACTTTTCTTGTAGATGCTGGATATTCTTCATGCAAAAGAAGAGTGAAACGTTCTCAAAGTTCTATGAGTTCAAGGCATTGGTGGAGAAGGAGTCGGGGAAGCAGGTGAAAGCTCTATGGAGCGATAATGGTGGTGAATACATCTCGGGTGAATTCAAAGACTTCTGTAGCAAAGAAGGAATTCGAAGAGAACTCATAGTGCCTCATAACCCACAGCAGAATGGGATCGTGAAGAGAAAGAACAGAACGATCGTGGGTGCTTCATGAGCGATGCTACATGACTAGGGCCTACCGATGCACTTGTGGGCGGAAGCATGCAACACTGTCGTTTATGTGCAAAACCGTTGTCCTCATATAGTACTTTGCATGAGTACATCGGAGGAAGCTTTTTACTGGTAAGAAGCCCGATATTTCTCATTTGAAGATTTTTGGCTCACCTGTTTACATTCATGTGACGAAGGATGCTAGGAAGAAGTTGGAGCCGACTACAAAAGTTGGGATATTTGTGGGGTACATAGAAACACCCCATAACTATCATGTGTATTTGCCAAACAGTCGGATGACTATTATGCGACGGGATATAAAATTCAATGAGGTGAAAGCCATGCAGTTGTCGCTTCAGAGGGAGCTACACTTGCATGCGGAAGAGGAACTTCTTGTTCCCAAAGATGAGCCTCTGGATGTGGATCAGCCACAGGAGGAGATTCATGGAGTGGAAGAGTCCACTCATGCAGAACCAAACATCAAACAAGGCAGGAAGCATACCACAGAAGCTGAGAGACTGAAGGTAGATGCAGCATAGAATGTAGTAGTCCCTACATCACAGTGCAGACAGAGACAGACACCTGACCGATATACTGGATACATGGCTCTTATGAGCAAGTGTATTGTGACAGAGCCATCTTCTTTTGAAGAAGCATCGCAGGAGCCCACATGGGTAGATGCCATGGTGGAGGAGTATGACTCCATTGTCAGAAACAGTGCTTGGGAGATTGTTCCAAGGCCGGTGGGGAAATCAGTTGTAGGATCAAGATGGATCTACAAGGTAAAGAAAGCTGCTGATGGGAGCGTCGAGAATTATAAGGCAATATTTGTTGCCCGGGGCTTCTCACAGATTGAGGGGATTGATTATGAAGAAACCTTTGTACCTGTCGCACGGTATTCTTTCATACGGACCATCCTTGCTCTCTCAACGCAGATGGGTTGGCACATTCATCAGATGGATGTGAAGATTGTGTTCCTTAATGGGATCATTGAGGAAGAGGTGTACATTGAGCAGCCTAAAGGATTTGAGATCTTCAGCAGCGAGTCGCATGTGTGCAGGCTCAAAAGAGCGTTGTATGGGCTGAAACAAGCAACCCGTGCTTGGTACACTCGGATCGACAGTTATTTCACTGGACTTGGCTTCACCAAGAGTGAGGCAGATGCAAACTTGTACCAAATTGTGGTTGAGGGTAAGCTTTTGATCATTGTACTTTGTTGATGATTTAATAGTAACAGGTGATGAGCAATTGATACACTCATGCAAGGCATATCTTGCAAAGGAGTTTGAGATGAAGGATTTGGGCCTCCTTAATTATTTCCTTGGATTGGAAATATGGCAGCGGGAAGGTGAATTGTTTGTGTCTCAAGGCAAGTATGCCTGGGATATACTGGAGAAGTTTCACATGCAAGGCTGCAAGCCTATCAACACTCCTCTTCCAGGAAATTGGAAGAAAGAGGATGCTACATCGGTAGAGGTAGTGGATGCCATTGTTTATCGATAGTTGGTGGGTTCGCTCATGTATTTAGTCAATACAAGACTGGACATATGCTATGTGGTGAACCAGCTTTCACAAGCGATGGTTAAGCCTACCAATCTCTTTTGGAAGGCAGGCAAGCATGTCCTGAGATATCTCAGGGGCACATCTGAGTATGGTTTATGGTACAGACAGACGGATGAGGTGAAGTTGCATGGCTTCACGGATGCAGATTGGGCAGGAAGCCCAACAGACAGAAAGAGCACATTAGGAGGGATTTTCAGTATCGGATCTACGACAGTTTCTTGGTACAACAGGAAACAAAGATCTATGGCACTCAATTCAGTAGAAGCATAATACATGGCAGCAAGTTTAGCTGCATGTGAGGCTATCTGAATGAGGAAGATTCTGGTTGATTTGTTTGGTTCACATTTAGATCCCACGGTGGTTCATTGTGATAAACATAGTTACATTAAACTCTCAGTTAATCTTGTGTTTCATGATAGATCTAAACGTATTGATATCTGGTATCATCATATCAGAGATTGTGTGCAGCGGAAGATCATGTTGCTTTAGTACATTTCCACGGAGTCAAGATGCAGATATTCTGACGAAGGCGCTCACCAGGAGAAAATTCGAATACCATAGAGGTAGGATCGGGGTGAAGGATAATCCCTATCTTGTTGAGAGGGAGTGTTGAGATTCAACAAGATGATGAGCTTAGTGAAAAGAGTCGCCTTCACTAAGTGGGCCTGCAGGCTGTTTTTGGCACAAGTCTATTTTTAGACATGTCGATCATATTTTAGAAGTTGCGGGATGCTATTTGTGGATGGTTGATCAAGTTGGAAAAATAGATGAAATTCTATTTTTAGAATATTGGGCGAAGTCTATTTATAGATTTCCAATCTAAAAATAGATGCATGTTGATTATTATTAGCTCTTAGTAATAATCAGACTCTAAACAACAACTTATTCTCTTGGAGCACTTCAGTTCAGTGCACAGATGTGGCACAACAGCTGACAGAAGGAATTATGCTATTCCTGAGGGTTTACTGGAGCTAATTCATGGAGGACTCAGTGAGAACTCAAGTGGTAGAGTTATGACACAGTTAGAAGAGTTAGAGGAAAGAAGTAGTTATGGAGTTGTATTCAGTTTTACTCAGTTAGACTCAATTGAGCTAGTTGTATCTAGTCTAACTGATTGATACACTAGTGAGAGTGGAGTGAATTAATTAGTTAATTAATTCATAAATAATAACTCATTAATCAATTGAACAATACAGCAGTTTACTACAGTGCATGGCAGTTTCAATGGAGACCAGTCGAGAGATAGGTGAAAGGGCAATATAGACTATCTGTTGTGACTATTAGTGATGCATTGATTGCATCCAGCACAAGTGGAGATGCCAATGAGGATTGCACAGTCAAGGATGGCGTAATTTGAATTCATTCAGAGTTATTCTTTAGCAGATATTGCGCAGTGGAGGCAGGCTAGCAGGTGGCAAATATCGGTGCATGGATTTGCAAGATTAGGCCTGTATAGTGTATGACGATTGTACTGTACTAAGAGCTTGTGATAAGCTTTGTATGTTTGTATGAGATTGTCATATGATCTCCATGTTACATAATATATAGTTGGGGTTTTCAGCTTCAGGCTTTCCCGGTTAAAAACTGTGTTAAGTGCAATTGATAATTTTTGTTTATGCTTCACATGTGTGTGCAATTAATTTTTCTGCAAAAGATTAACAAGTGGAATAGATTCAGTATCTTGCATAAAGTTAAATAGTGTGAGATCAGGTGGATCTTGGACATATGCATGCTTAGTGCATATAATTTCTACATAGTACATCATTAAACTGACCATTAGCTAGATGAATGGTTCCAGATCCTACAACACTAAGAGATCTATCATCACCAACATAAATATGTTTGGTGTTACAATCATTTAAAGAAGAAAACATGGATTTATTTTTAGCCATGCGGTAAGAAGCTCCAGAATCAATGAGCCACTCATGAGAAGGTGAAGAAGAAGATACATTTAATTCATAACCAGATCTTGATGCTTGACAAACACAAGCAGAAAGTGCCATGCCTGAAGATGAAGGTGAAGAGTGCTCCAAATTGATGTTGTGCTTCTTCATTGCTGCTTCTAAGGCTTCCATCTTCTTAAAACATTTGGACTCTATATGGCCATCCCGGTTGCAAAAGTTGCAATGTCTCTCTGTCTTCTTCCCTTTGTTTTGATTTGCCTTATTATTTTGGTGATTTGATTTTTCAGTTTGTGGCTAAAATTTCTTAGGGCCCTTGTTTGGTTTAGGACCATATTTTTTAGGATATTGCTTCTTGGGATTCTTTTGATATGGTTGTTTTTGGGCTGCTAAGGCTTTCTTAGAAGTGTTTCCAGCAGTGATAAGACCAAGGTGTAAAAGTTTTTATTGTTCTCTTATCAAAGAATCACAAAAGGCATCAAAAGAGGGATTCTTGTAGGTGGTTCCTGAAGAAATGATGGCTTCTCTGGTGGAATGGAAGGCGGAAACAAATACAGAGTATGCAGGGCCAAGCTTAGCAAGAATGCAATAGATGAGGCTACCATCTTCCTTTTTGACCTTACACCCTTCTAAAAGAAGTCTAAGGGTCTTGAATTTGGACAAAAAGTCTTCAATAGAGGAGAAATTATTAGGGTCCAAAGTAAGAAACTCATTTTCAAGCTGGTGGGCCCTGATTTGATTTTGAATGCCAAAAACATTATTTAGCTTTTCTAGGGCTTTATCAGGGGTGTCAATGTCAAGGATGTGAAATCGAAGATCTTGAGCAATGGACATTCCTATCAACCCTCGTGCTTGATCTTGTCTATTTTCCCATTTAGGAACTTTATCATCATCAGAAGGTTTAGTTTCTTGTCCTGTGGCTATTCTATAAAGCCCTTTACTTCTAAGTATATCTACCATGTGAGGTAGCCATTGGAAATAATTGGTGTTGTTAAGAATAATTGGGCATGCACTTTCCATTTTTTTTTTAAAAAAACTGAAGCGGAGAAAAGTTGAAACTAACTGCTCCAATGGAAAGATCTCGAAAAATTAGGTCGTTTCAAAAAAAAGGGCTCAAAAAACGGCTTCCGGATGAAGAAGTTATGCCGATTGAAAACACTGAGTTGTAGATGCCGAATAGTTACGGGAACGGGATGAAGTGCGGCTTTTTTTTTTTTTTTAAATTCCGCCCCTTTGAACAAAAACTTTTTACAAAAGAAGCTTGAGAAGGAGACTTGAACCCAAGACCTCTATTCTCATAAACTAACCCATCACCAAGTGAGATAGTAAAAAGATCATGTTATTTTAGAAAGGAGGAAGGGGGGATTATTATTATTATTATTATTATTATTATTATTATTATTATTATTATTATTATTATTATTATTATTATTATTATTATTATTATTATTATTATTATTATTATTATTATTATTATTATTATTATTATTATTATTATTATTCTTCTTCTTCTTCTTCTTCTTCTTCTTCTTCTTCTTCTTCTTCTTGCCTTTTTCTGCACAAAAAATGCAAAAAAAAAACGAAATGCAAAGCCTTGCAGCAGAATGTTAGATTTTCAGTTAGCCTTACCGGCAACTATCACTTTTTTCACTATTTCTAATTTCCCGAGATCGCACAAAGACACAGGGAAAGAGCATACGTAGCAAAAAAATCCCTTTTTCCTGTTTTTGATTTGTCGAGATCGCACGGAGCGCACAGCAAAGAGCATACATAGAGAAGAGGGTATAGATCCGGAAAATAAATAAAACCTTAATACAGAAAAAAAGAAAAAAACAAGAAGCATAACTATTAACAAATATAACTGCAAAATAGATGCTTTATACCTCCAGATCTAAACTGACATAACTTGGGCAGCCAGAAACCTTTTCGTATGAAACGAAAGACGTTCCTCACTATAACAAATGCTTCGGACACAACTGAACAGTTCTCCAAGCCCAAAAATGTTCATAAATAGTAGATCTACAAAACGGCATTTGCATGCAGTCAAACCGGCATCGAATTTTGATCAACAACGGACGTGGCCCTCAAAATAGCTCTGATACCATGTAGAATTTACAGGGTAAGTTATGTAGATCAAGAACCAAAGGTCACCACTCACAAAAAAATCACAAATCAGTACACCAGTATAATCACGTGGTTAAAACCCTCAAAGAGGGAAACAGTCCACGCCCTGAGCCAACGCGGCCACTTCAGGGAATCACTACAAATCGTGACCGTCCGATTATAAGTTACAAATGTACATGGTAAAAAAACACACTTTACCTAAATATACACTAGACTAAGTTATTCTTAACTATTTTCTATGTGTCGGAATATTCTAACATCATTTTGATGTGCTTCAAGAATAAATAGAGATCATAAATGGTGGAATTTAATAATGTAGTTGTGCTAATACAAGACTGATGTGTTTGGTGCAAATTCATAGACCATGATTAAATATGGTTCATGTAAGTTGACTATGGTTAAAAATGGTTTTCAAGAGTTTACCATGATTAAAAAGGGCTGATGAGGTTGATTGTAACGAGGCATCAACATAACAATGTATTTATGTTACATTAATATAACATTTATTATTGATGGTTGTTACATCATAGCATTAATGTCATTGTCGACAATAGTTGATGTTACATTAATGTTAATGTTACAACCATTATAAATCTATTTTAAATCTAAATCTACCAAGAGTTGAAAGGAAGCAAATCTCTAAAAATGTTAACCACTTTTAAAATGAAATGAGATTTAATCCCTTTAAAGGTTTAGTAAATAATCCTAAATTAAAATAAATCTAAACTAATATATAATTTTTTATTAATAAAAAGTTTTAAAAATATATTATTTGATAATATTTTCATTCTGCCTTTACGATAACTGTTATTTTTATTTATTTTTGACACTATACCGGCAATTCTGCTATTAATAAAGAGTTTTTGACACTATACCTGTGTTTTCAATAAAGAGTTTGAGATATCAATGTTATTTGTATTCCCTTTGAACACTATGTAGGCCGTCTTTTTACTCTTTATTAAGAAGCTTTATGTTTTAAATTTTATTTTTTTATTATTTTTATTTCCTTTTCACATCATTTCTTATTTTTTAATTATACTATGCGAAATTAATTAAAGCACACACTTATGAGTTGACTTACTTGGCGAACACAAAATAAATTCACATGACTTTTTAATATTATCTAAAACATTATAATAATAAAATCATTTGACGAAGAGTGTAGGTAAATTTCGCAAACTCCTCTCCTCTCCTTCCTCTCCTCTCCTATCGGAGTAGTCTAATTAGCGGGAGGAATTGCCCGGTTTCCGTCACTGGTCGGGAAAAACTTCTGGTTCCTCCGGCTCTGGCTCCGGCTCTGACTCACAATTCCCCAACATCTGACACAAATTATATGCTGTCAGAAACCAGATCCGAGGAAATATGGAAACATCATCCAACCCCGGAATCGCTAACATAGAAAGTAAATTCTACGGGTATGCCAGAAATGATTCCAATTTTCAATCCAATTCTTCGTGCCCACTCCTATTCGGCTAATCGCTCATTGCTCCTCTGCTTTTCCTGTTCAAAACCTACAGAACCAGACCAGCCGAACCAGAGTCGGAAGTTACCTCGCGAAGATTGCAAAACTATGCTCAGTCTCGGTAAGTAATCGTGAATCACCTTCCTTGCAAAAACGGAGAGTAAATTTTTTTTCTTAGCTGTGGAGAGTAATTGCTTCCTTCAACGTTTACCGCGATGTGATATTTGAGGAAATTTAGAAGCAACCCATGGTCCAATATCTTGTCTTTGCCTAGATTCAACCATGTGAAATAGAGGAAGGTTGCCTTTGTGGGCTCAACGCATGGAAAATTTAGTGGGTGAAGGGGGCAATATGTGAAGAATCAGTTCAATATATCAAAATATCAACCCGGCTGGTTAGACTACTCCACATCGAACATTTCCCAACACGAAAACTGGCCTCTCATCTGCATAATCAATGTGCCCAGTGACACTGCCCTGTAGAGGTTTGCCGTTACACCAAAACTCACAAGTGTTGGTAAACTTCCAAACAGGTAATCCCCAAGGTGGGAATTACAGATTCCATAGAAGGAAGGAAGCGAGCAAGAATTGAGAAAAGAATGAAATTGATTCTCCAATATTAGTTTTTGGAATAAATACATAAAAGAAACTAAGTTAAGCTTAGTTGTACATGCAATAACTAAAGCTAACTGAAGCTAAGTGTGCTTTATCTTATGTTAATGTGTACATATGCCACATGCAAGCAGTAAGTTAACTTAACTAAGCAAGTGCACATCACATGTAAGCAGTAAGTTAACTAGAGCTAATGTAGGTGCATGTACACCAACACAGTTAGTCTAAGTGCACACCAACACCCCCCCCCCTTAAGCATAACTTAGGTGAGTGTGATGCAAAATGAATGAGTCCCAGCAACACGGCCATTTTAGGTACCCATATACAATGCATAAAAAAAAAGAGGAAAGAGGGAAAACCCAGTGGGAAGAAAACCCCCCCTCAAAATATAATGCAAAAGTAGAGAAAAGACAATTGCTAGGCAGTCGTGTCCTTCACCCCGAGACGATCTCACAGGAATCGAAACTTCTGCTCAGTGAAAGTCTTAGTGAAGATATCAGCAATCTACTTGGAACTAGGACAGTACTGAAGATCGATGATCCCATCATGAATGAATTCTCTAATGAAGTGCATGTGGATCTCGATGTGTTTGGTCCACTGCCGCTGCACTGGATCTCTGCAAAACTTTAATGTACTTTGATTATCTCACCAGATGACATTTGGATGATGGACACTGATCCCAAGCTTAGATAGGAAATGTTGTAGCCAAATTTCCTGAATAGTGGCATTGACTGCTCCTCTATACTCGGCCTCCGCT
>JAXQQM020075832.1:0-137018 GCA_034641835.2 Pinus albicaulis | reverse complement strand
GACCTCAAAATTTCTCTAATTGGAGTTCACCTCTCTTGGGATACATCTCTTGGTCCAGATTTCAATGTTGGGCCTCTTTCTTTAAGTGCTCAAATATGTGATTTAATGGATTTCCGTCTCTCAGAATGCAAAAATGATGTCTCCAATGGTTCCAGAAGACCCAAAAACTACAAGTTGGCCTCTTGTTGGGCTCAAATTTTCCAAAATCTCACAAATCTAGGGCTCAGATAAGTTTTTGTTGCTAATTGATCTACAAATTGCCCATTCTGTCTAACCATGCTATGTTTTACACCATTATGGAGACCGGGGAGAGCCAAATTCGCCTAGCATAGATAGGATTACTGCCGAAGCTGATGTATTTTTTCTAATGCTTAATTTGTCCACTAACGCCTTAGCGTCAAATTTTATGTCCTCGCTCCTGGTCCTATTCCGCATGTGGCGAGGGGTCAGGCTAACCATGCCCCGACCCCTCCGTACCTTCCACTGTTGGGCATTGTCACATAAAATCGCATGAGGCTGAGGGTTGGGCTAATCGCCCGCCCCTGCCGGGATAGCACCCATCCTCCCAGCTGGTGGTTCCGCTATCCCATAAAACCTCGGGGCTGATGCTTATTCCATGTGTCCATTCCTTAGCACTCATCCCACTGCGCCCATGGTTCTAGTCCCTATCAAATGACCTTGGGTCGAGCTTAACCCCAGCTCCTCGCAATTGTCGGCTTTGAAGTCCTCTGTCGGGGTTCCTGTGCTCCACACATGACTTGGGGCTAGGGCTCCAACCTAGCCCCTCTCACTTGTAAGTGTTGAGAGTCCTCTTCCCACGATTATTTTTTGTGGTTGTGTCCATGGGTTAGACCTAACCCCCAGTCTCTTTAGCCTCATCTTTCACGAGATCGTGTGGGGTGCTAAGTGACCAGGGGCTAGGGACTTAGTCCCGAACCCTTCACCCAACGTGGATTCAGTTAAAATTTAAATAAAGGATTCCTCCTATGGTTAATAAGAGACAACACAGGCAAGAAGGTAGAGTGTTGTGCTATTAGACTTGAGGTTAGGCGTTTGATTTGCCCAGGCCTCTAGACGACCATATAAAATTTTACTGCACCTTGGAGGTGCCACGTGGGAGCCCATGATTGGGTCACGTGGAACGTTTCCATTAGTCCACCAAAATAACCTTAAACCAATAAAATTATACCATACAGACAAACCACATGTTGACACTTGTCACAACTTGATTGGCCCAAAAGTAGACTCAATTAGCTTACCGACTCAGTTGTTCGAACTTCCGAGTCAACAGTCATGTCAACAACCTGAAAATATTTTTATTTATTTAGGAAAATGATTAGAACGCGATATATTGAGCATAGGATGGCGATTTTGAGTGATTCAAGTTGTGTTAGATTCAGGACGACGAGCATTACTTTTTAGCACCGGTTTTGAGAACTTTTAAAAACTTTAATTTTTGAGCACTTTACTAATCCCCTGAATCATTCCTCCCCGCTGGAAGCTTTTGGACCACCAAAATATCATTCTCAGTGAAAAAATAGGTGAGGGTACAACTCCCTCACCCTTCCAATCTCAATCCATTTGGACTTGCTTGGATTAGTGCTTTGAGCCCCACACAAAGGTACTCCATGTTCTATCGTCTTGAAGTTATTGTTTTCCTGTCAAGGATGGTATCTTGTTGCAATTATTCAAGATATTCAGGAGAGAAATATTCAATTGTAGGAACCTTAACATTCTCTTCCTGATATCCAATCAAAGGAGGCTCATATAATCTCAAGTTTTCAATTGTAACAACTACATGGACTTGCATATATGGAGGCAAATATAACCGGAAATAATTATTACCAATATTGAATGGGAAATATATGATTGATTTGAGTTTTTTACCTTCTCCTTGAATTATTTCCTTGCTAATGTAAATCCAAACTTCATCTCCCACTTGAAAACTGTGATTAACATGATGCTTATCCTTGGCTTGACTGTTTTCCAACAATTATTGAACCATTTGATGCACCAATTGAACTTGTTCAATGAATCACTTGGCTTTATCTATGTAACTATGTCCATCAATAGAAACATATTTCCCAAAGATAAAATCTAAGGGAGATTTTGGTAAATATCCCTATCATGCCTCAAATGGAGATGTTTGAGTCTATGAATGCTTGGGCCGGTTGTAAGCATGTTGGATGTAGTGCAAATGTTCATCCCAAAGTTTAGGATGTTTGCTGCAATAACCACGAAGGAGATGTACTATTGTTCTATTCACCACTTTTGTTTGGCCATCGATTTGCAGATGGAATGTTGTGATCTTCTT
The DNA here is from genome assembly GCA_034641835.2 of Pinus albicaulis. Taxonomy (NCBI): domain Eukaryota; kingdom Viridiplantae; phylum Streptophyta; class Pinopsida; order Pinales; family Pinaceae; genus Pinus; species Pinus albicaulis. Next base: position 134,704 of record JAXQQM020075832.1, on the reverse strand, counting down.
CAACTTGGTGTCCATGAGTCTCCATAAACTTGACCAAATTTCCCTACAAATCGAGAATCTTGATCCGAAATAATGGATGTGGGAAACCCAAAATGCACCCATACATTTTGGAAGAAAATCTATTTAGTCTGTTCAGCTATAACCTGCGTCTTATAAGGCATCAAAATACACATTTTTCTGAAATGATCCAGAACAACATAAAGATAATCATGACCTTTCCTGGACATAGGTACACCTCCCACAAAATCCATAGAAACACTTTCCCAAGGACGGGAAGGACCAGGAAGTGGAGTATACAATCCCAAATTTCTATTGCTAGGCTTGCTAATAGCACACATAGAACATCCTGTTACATATTGTGACACGCTTTCATTCATATGAGGTCAATAGAAATACCTTTATAATTTTTCCATTATATTTCCTAAACCAAAGTGGCCAGCAATAAGAGAAGTATGTGCTTCCCTTATGATTATGTCTCTTTCAACTTGTGAAATACATATATTTCCAAGATGATACAACAAACATGATAATATAATTCCTCTACTTGGTTTCCTTCACACAAAGTTGCATATACATCCTTAAAATATTCATCTAAAGAATATTGTTCAACATAGGTCTCATGCATGATAGAATAATGCTTAAGAATAATAGATGCACTAAAATTGGTCCAGATAACATATGAGCAACTTTGAAAGTCAAAAGTGGTTTAAAAAAAGTCAATGTAAAAAAGTGCAATGTTTGCCTGGAAATCTAATGAGATGTTGTTATAGTTACAACTAATATTGGAACCATTTTAAGACCCTCTTTCTCCCCATAATTCCTACATCTTGGTATGCACAGATTAGGTCACAAACTGGATAGAGGGAGAGGCACTTCCAACTACAATGAACAAGCAATAGCATGATTCCTTCATGAGGGAATCTTCACCATATTTTGGATACCTTGGGAGATAGTTATGGATGGAGGAACCCAAATTACATCAAGGTTCTTTGGCGTTAATGGATAAATATAAAATCAAGCACAAAGTTACCACACCATATAATCCACAAGCCAATAGACAAGTGGAAGGGACAAATAATATTCTTGAGACCATCATCACCAAAATTGTTTTGTCACATCTCAAGGATTGACCTAACATAGCTCTTGAAGCTTTAAGGACCTATTATATTAGATGGAGAACAATACCATGGCTTATGAATAGCACATGCCTAAATAAACCATAACATATTTAATATGACACTGGTTCATATACCACTTTCTTTAATTAATTAATGTAATTAAAAGGGAAAGGGGACATAACTACTTTGGATATAAAATGAACTTTTAATTTATAAATACTACTAAAAAAATGGATAATCATTATTATATTGTGAAAAAAAAACAAGCATTAAATTTTCAATTGAACTAATTCACCTTATGATATTCAAAGAGTTTTTAAAACAAGAAATGCTAATAATTTCTTATTAAGTGCCATACTATACAAGTCATTTCAATTCTTATTCTCCATTCCAATATGGGAGAGATGTTGTAATGTAATGTTTAAAATTTTGACTAAGTCAAATTACATTAAAAAAATAAAAAGATTAAAGTAATGTAAACATTTTAAACCAGTCAAAATAAAATAAAAATAAAAATAAAAAAGAGAATGACCCATGGTATTGAGAGCCCATGAAATTTATGTGGGACATGGCCTATTTAAAAAGGGAAATTAAACCAACCTAGATCCATCTTAACTCCGGTTCTACCAAACACAGATAAACATCAAATTTCTTTTCACTCTTTGCATATCAAGAAATTTGTTTAGACCTTTAATAAATCTGAAATTAAGATGATCTAAGTTAATACTATACATTTAATATTCAAACTAAATATTAATTTAATAAATCTGAAATTAAGATGATCTAAGTTAATACTATATATTTAATATTCAAACTAAATGTTAATTTAATAAATCTGAAATTAAGATGATCTAAGTTAATACTATACATTTAATATTCAAACTAAAAGTTAATTTAATAAATCTGAATTAAAATGATCTAAGTTAACACTATACATTTAATATTCAAACCAAATGTTAATTAAAAATAAAGTGACACCAGAGAAAAGTTAGCAGATTTCCGTTAGTGCACACGTGAATTATTATATCTGAAAATTTGAAGCGAATTTAAAAAAAATAGTGAAAAATGCATTTAAACTTTCAATCTAGTTACTTTGAAAAATCATTTTAATAAGTTTATCTTGAATTAATTTGTTTGCAAATGCATGCATTAAAACAAATACGCATTATCCTCATGCGTGCAATGAGTTACATATAGGTTGTTATTCCGTTGAAGTTGAAGTTTGTAGCGTTAGCGTGGGCAGAGACTGAAGAGTAACAGTTTCATATTCGTAAGCGAGCGGGCCCCGCAACACTCCGTCACGTAGCTCCACATCAGCATCAGTTGGAAGTGCAGTCGGCTGGTGTTTCATTTAGACTTGACCGCAGTAATAGAAGGTTGTAATTGGAGATAGCAGGCAGGAGAGGTAGACTTGACCGCAGTAATAGAAGGTTGTAATTGGAGATAGCAGGCAGGAGAGGTAGACTTGACCGCAGTAATAGAAGGTTGTAATTGGAGAGAGCAGGCAGGAGAGGTAGACTTGACCTCAGTAATAGAAGGTTGTAATTGGAGATAGCAGGCAGGAGAGGTAGAGTTATTTAATTGGGGTGAAAATTTAACTCCAACAGTATACTCCAAATAGCACGCCGCAGAGCAAGAGCGTCAATTCCATGGGATGGGTGGTAACTTACAAAAGACTTCGGATGAGTGGCCACAATGGCAACTGCAATGATCACAATGGCAATGGCAAGTCGGATGGCAGCAATGGCAACTGCAATCTGTCCCTGATCACATTCAAAACATTCATTTACTTTACTCATTAGACGTGGACGTGGAATGACTGAGTAAATAAACGCTTTGAATGTGACCACGTAGAGATATGCAAGTTGACGCCTAACAAGTAGAGATAGAGATATTTGGGAGTGGTCCTCCCCCATTCTTAAGGCTACAGGATCGAATCGCTCCCCATTCTCCAAAAGTTTGACACCGCAATAATGATGATTCCGTGGCCACAAGCCTTTCTTGGATCGTTTATTAATGGATGATTCTTGTTCTGCAATTACTAGTAATTCCTCAATTCGTTTATTAATGGTTGTTTTATAGGTTATATTGTTCTGCAATTACTAGTAATTCCTCAATTATAGGTATAGCAGAAATAATCAATGTTCTTGTTTTCCTCTATCGATGTGATGCAACATTTCATCTCCGTAGGCAGAAATAATCGATCGGTACGTTTGTCACTATCTACGGACATGCTGACGTGGGATGCTGATGAACTCAGCAAGCTTTTGGGTCGTTGCCCACATGGGCTCAAAAATGTGGCCCACATCGCCAAAACCTGCTGAAAGCCATTAAATTTTGATCTGTAACAACAACATGTTCAGACAACAACAACCTGTTCAGACAACTTGTTTAATTTCTTGATTTCTGGATGGGTTGTCTTTTTGCATTAGTTCTTACTTTGGATTCGTTCTTAATTTTTGGAAATATTATGTACATTATATGCATCCAGATGGCATCAAGATTGTTATTAGAGACTATTATCTAAATTTAAATATATATGATTGTGATGGTAAAACCTAAAGAAAGAATATTTGGTCAGAAGTTTTCTGGCAAACAATGGATATGAAATATAATAATAATGAATGTGGAATTATGATAAGTTCTATTTATTTTTTATTTACTTTGTTTCTTAATATGTATTAATTATGTTATGTTTTGTAACTTATCTCTATTAAACATTATTAATAAGGCTCAACGAAGTTTATAAAAGGAGGGAAGCTCACTTTATTTGGCATTTTTGCTTATCGATTTTATCTCAAGTTGCTCCGCTTACTTAACCATGTCACTTGCTGAGTTTTCTGAGCGGAGAAGACGTAGTATTGGTATTTTGTTTGCGTATTGAAGTGGTATTAAACTAATTCTAACTGCAGAATTTCAGTTGGAAGTAGAGTATTTTTGGACAGGTGTTATTATTTTTGAAACCGTTAACTGGAAAATTGAAGCTGATTTTTTTGAAGAAAAGGTGAAATAGGCATTCACTTTTTCAATTATAATTTAGTATGAGTGAAAAATCAGTTTATTGAATTTTATTTTAGCTTTAAATTTGCAAATTACATATTGTCGTGAATAACGTTGATTCGTTCATGCACGTCCATAGTTTGTAATTCCGCTCAAGTTTCTAGCGTGAGCTTGGGAAGGGACTAGAAAGTAACACATAATTTTACGCGATTGCTATTCCTTAGCGAGCGGGCCCCGAAACACTTTATCACGTCGCGAGAACTCCACTCGACTGGTGTTAATAGTAGGTAGCAATTGTAGATAGCAGGAAGCAGAGGTAGAGTTAATTAATTCGGGTGCAAAATTAATTCAAATTATAGTCCAAATAACAGATAAGGGAGGTTAAGTCGTGGTGGTGAATCAATTGCAGTAAGAAGAAGATTCGCGTTGGCTTTCCAACTCCAGTGAGCAAGGCAGGCATGGGATGGAAAAAGTCCGCTGAATCCAATCCAATCCAATCCAATCTAATCTCATCTCCTCTGAGTGGTAGCGGAGAACCCGATATTCTTATTCCATCCATCGAGAGTTAATTGAGGTGCAAAATTAAGTGCAACTATGAAATATCCATAGGAATAAGAAAAAGAGCGTCAATTGGATTTCCAACTCCACTTCGCAAAATTAATGCAAAGTATACTCCAAATAGCAAGCAGCAGAGGTAGAGTTAAGTGGGGTGGTTGTGGTGAATCAACGGCAACTATGAAATATCGCAATAAGAAGAGCGTCAATTTCATGGGATGGGTGGTAACTTGCAAAAGTCGTGGCATAGGTTATATTGTTTTGCAATCACTGAACCCTCAATTATGAAGTTGTTTATCTAGGTAGTGGAATAGTTCGGACGGTAGTTTTTTGTCGGAATCTGGTCAATTAAAATTCAAAAAATCAGGTAGTTGGAGTGTTTGGAATCTATTTTTGATAATGGAAATAGATTTAGCACTATCAAAAACTCTTAGGACACCAAAAATACTAAAATTTAACAACTGTAAACAAAAATCTTTGTCAAATTCTAGGCCAAAACACTGTTTTTCTAGACTACGCGCTCAATTATAAATTTAACTTTATTTCCTCTATCAATGTGATGCAATTATTTATTTCCGTTGGAAGAAATAATGGATCGGTAGGTTTGGGTATCACAATGCCACTATCTATGGACATGCTGACGTGGATGACTCTGAATCACCATTTTGTTTGCAAAACCTATTTGTTTCACAATTGTGATTTTGAAATATTCGGTGATTTTTATTCTACTATGTCATCTATTTTTATATTCAACTGTAGTGTCACGAATTGTAAAATTTGTTTATCTTTGATGATGAAATATTATGTCATTGTTGATGGTTTTTTTAATAGTCTGTCACTTAATTCTTTTACAGTATCTGCGATATTGGATGATCTTCATTGCAACACATTTTATGAAATCTAAACTTATAAAATGTAGGGAGTTTCATACTAAGAAATAGAGAGTATAAAATGGTTTCAATGTCCATCTAATTTCTTTTGTTTTTTTAAATTAAATTTAATGGATGAAAATATAATTTACTCATTTTTGAGTTTGGACTTTTTTTGAGATAATTTGTTTATCTTAAAAGTAACTTTCATACCCAATCTTTTTCTATAACATTTCAATGTCAAACATAGTAGATAATAAATATTTTTTAAACTAATTAATCTACATCTCATGAATAAAATCCAATTATTTATTTAATTATAGATCAATGAAATTAAAAACCTTTAAAATAATTTATCTAATTATAATTTCATCTCAATGTCTTTAATAACCAGGAGTGAAATGGTATATGGGGATTCATATTGCTTTGGAAACATGGGAAATATTTTCCTTCATACCTTTTTTTTTCAATTTTAATTAATTAACTTTATTGTTAGTAATATTTTATGTTTATTTCCACTTTAGTTTATTACCTTAAATCTTAAATTTCACATTATTAATATAGTGTTATAAATTATGAATCATAATGATAGTACAATGTTTCAAACTAGGAATCAGAGTGCATAAAATGATCTCAAAGTCTAAGCATAGTAAATGAAAATTCCTTACTCGTTTTTAATGAAAAATTAATGGATGAAAAAAATCATTTACTCAGTCTTGAGTTTGGACATTTTTTGGGATACATTATTTTTATTAAACGTGACTTTCATTTTCAACCAGAGTATCTGCAAAACCCTATTAAAAATAATTAATTTACACCTCATAAATAAAATCTATTACTCTTCTATTAAATATCAATGAAATTAAAAATATTAAAGATCGTTCATCGAATTTATAACTTTCCCTCAAGGTCTTTAATTCATGTAGAAGCGAAATGGTCATTGGAGATTCATATTCCTTTGAAAACATGGGCAATTTTTGTTTGATTTCTTGTTAGACATTGTAGCAAGAAAGATTCAATTTAACTTTAGCCTTAGTCGAATTGAGTAAATTGAACTTCCATATAACCATGACAACTTGCAGGTTGTTAACTAATGTGACATGTGTCTTGTCACTCAGTCAGATTAACAAATTTGAGTTAGTGGGCTTGGAGTTCTGTCATGCATGTGTGTTTATTGCTAAATTTTACAACTATTTTCAGTTCTACTTAGTTTACTCACCTTTAACTATTGATAGAGTTTGAAGGTCATTTTTGTAGCGGGATAACATTTAAACTAAAATATATATTATTTAACTGATCAATCATCCAAAAATATATCATGCATACATGGAATTCAAATTCCTCAGCTGGAGTGTTGGCATTAAGGCTAATGTAAAATTATTTGTATACTAATGGAGTGTACAAAATTTTTCATACAAGAAGTTGATCAATCTTTGGGAATTCTGAAAGGAAATAGGGACCTTTCCTATTAATTAGGAGCTTGAATTTGCTCAGTATTTTACAACAAAATAGGAGGCTGGAGGAGGCAAAAATTGGCTAAGTGTTGGCGAGAGGTCCTCATTCAGTAGGGAGAATAGTATTAACTTTGTAGGTGGTGCTCAAAGTTGGAGCATGCAATTGTAATAGTTTCTCTATTCAATTGATTAATTCAAAGAGGCTTGAGGGTTTTTTCCAAGTTGGATTCCCCTAGAAATCATGATGTACTTGTGGTTTTGATTGTTGTATCTAAATCGTGGTTTCTATTTCACAGATTAGTAGAGCAGAATTGTGTCTCTTGTTTTCAGTTCGAAATTTTAAAGAGTTGCAATTTTTATCAAATTTCTACATTTCTTTCATTTTTAAATTTTAATCAATTAGTCCATGTGGTGTGGAATATAATTCCTATCCAACTAAATAGTTATACAATGAGCTGGTGGTCACTATCCAAAATATAATTTTGTCCAATAATTGTGATTGGTCTTCTTATTATTATAGATACTTTTCTTTTATTTGAAGAGATGAATGTTGAATGTTGGGAATCTCTAACAAATTCTTCATTGGTTTTTTATTTTTTGTATTTTGTGTGTATGTTGCAAATTTGCATAATATTAAATGAAATTGGAGGTATAGTATGTTAGCGGAAATCTTTCTTCCATCTATGTTCCAAATTAGGAAAATAAGAACATAAAACTATCTCAAAGTCCAAAAGTAGAAAACGGAAATACCCTTACTCTTTTTTAATTAAATTTAATGGATGAAAAAATTATTTACCGAGTTTTAAGTTTGAACATTTTTTGGAATTTTCTTTTTTCTTAAAGTGGCATTCATATTAATTTTTTTTTTATATAAAATTTCAACCTCAAACCTAGTAGAGGCTAAACCCTATCAAAACTAAAGACAATTCATGGAATTTATAATTTTATTAATCTTTTACTTAAATATCAATGAAAATAAAAATCTTTAAAGACAATTCATGGAATTTATAATTTTATTAATCTTTTACTTAAATATCAATGAAAATAAAAAGTCTTAAAGATAAGTCATGGAATTTATAACTTTCCCTAAATGTCTTTATTTCCTGCACAAGTGAAATGGTTAGTGGAGATTCATATACCTTTGAAAGCATAGGCAATTTTTTAATTTTGCGTAGAATAGAATTCCTATTCAAATAAATAGTTTCTTTTAGTGAACATGTGGGTACTATGCAAAATCTAAGTTTTTTCCATAATTGTGATTGATCGTTTTATTACCGTGCCTACTTTTCTTTGGTCTCAATAGATAATGTTGAATGTTGGGTATCTCCAACAAATTCTTTTTCGTGTGTATGCTCCAAATTTGCATAATATTAAACGAATTTGGAGGTATATATATTTTTTTCTTTTTCATGTCTATGGTGAAAAATTGCAAAATATTATATGAAATTGGAGGTATAACATTGTATCTGAAATCCTTCTTCCCTCTCAAGAGATGAATGTTGAATGTTGGGAATGTTTAACAAAATCTTTATTGTTTTTTCCTTTTTATGTGTATGCTGCAAATTTGCAGAACATTGAATGAAATTGGAGGTATAATATATTAGATTAAATCCTTCTTCCCTTTGAAGAGATGAATGTTGAATGTTTGGAATTTCTAATAAATTCTTCATTGTTTTTTCTTCTTCTTTGTGTATGCTTCAAATTTGGAAAGTATTAAATGAAATTGGAGGTATAGCATGTTAGCAGAAATCCTTCTTCCCTCTGAAGAGATGAATGTTGAATGTTTGGAATCTCTAACAAATTCTTCATTGTTTTCTTCTTCTTTTTTGTTTTTATGTTGTAAATTTGCATAAAATTAAATGAAATTGGAGGTATAATATGTTAGCAGAAATCCTTCTTCCCTATGAAGAGATGAATGTTGAATGTTGGAAATGTCTAACAAATTCTTTATTTTTTTTTTCTTTTTTCTTTTTTTGTGTATGCTTCAAATTTGCAAAATATTAAATGAAATTGGAGGTATAATATGTTAGAGGAAATCCTTCGTCCCTTTGAAGAGATGAATGTTGAATGTTGGTAATCACTAACAAATTATTCATTTTTTCTTTTAATTTTTGTGTGTATGCTACAAATTTGCATGACATTAAATGAAATTGGAGGTATAGCATGTTAGCAGAAACCCTTCTTCCCTATGAAGAGATGAATGTTGAATGTTGGGAATATCTAACAAAATCTTCAATTTTTTTCTTGTTTGTGTGTATGTTGCAAATTTTCATAACATTGAATGAAATTGGAGGTGTAACATGTTAATGAAAATAAACTTGAATGTTGGAAATCTCTAATAAATTGTTCATTGTTGTTGTTGTTTTTTTTTTGTGTATTCTTCAGATTTGTAAAATATTAAATGAAATTGGTGGCATAGCATGTTAGCGGAAATCCTTCTTCCCTCTAACTAGAACTCAAGACCAAATCATCCAATGACTAAGCAAGCAAGGAATTGAAAGTTAACAACGCATCTCAACCACTCAATCTACCCTTACTTAACGGGAAGTCATTGTAATTTTACTCAATGCTAGTAGCCTAGAAAGTGTCATTTTGAGTTCCCTATATCCAATAGTACCCTAGTCCACATAATAACTGCACATAATTTTGCATTTAATAAAACTAGAATAGCCATGTAAATTACATGATTGGTACAGGACGATAGTCATGAACCCGTGATAAACATAAGGACACTTTGTGATACATATCAATTAAAATCATAAAAAATAACTAAATAGTAAATTTATTTTCAATTATTGTTAGTATTAATTATAAAAAGATTAATATATAAATTAAAATATATATACATTTAAAGAAATATGCAACAAGATTCTTAATTATGGAGATTCACCCCATTTCCTTTAATTTGGAAATAGGGTATTGTTATAATAATATGGCTTATGAATAAGATGTACCCAAGAAAACCAACTCATTTCATATGACATTTTCTTTAATTAATCAATGTAATTAAAACAGAATAAGGGGCAGAACTATTTTCGTGATAAATCTCAACCTTTTATTTGTGCAAAAGTTGTCTATCTGTTTTTTTGCAGAAACCTCAAGTAGTTGGAGTGTTTGAATCATTTTTTTGCAGAAATCCCAAGCAATCGGAGTGTTTGAATCATTTTTTTGACAGTGAAAATGGATTCAACACCATTAAAACCTCTGGAGACACCCAAAATCCTGAAGTTTGATAGCTATAAGCCAGACTTCCAAAAAATTTTACGTACTACTAAAAATTCTCTATTTCTTAATAACTAAATTAAAATTCTTTGAAACCCTATTTCCAAAATAAAAATATTTTCCACTTATTAATACACTGATTAGCATAATAAAAACAAATAATCATTATATTGTTAACAAATCCGACATTTAAAAAGAAAAAACAAATAACCAGCATAAAGGTTTTCACGTGAGACACAAACTAATTCTCCTTAAAATTTTAAAACAAGAAAGACGAATAAAACAAATTCTCCTTGAATTTTTCAAACAAAAAAGACAAATAATTGCTTATTAAATGCCATAGCAGGTAAGTCATTAACCGCAAAATTTCAGTTGGAAGTGCAGTATTTTTGGACACGTGTTATTATTTCTGAAACCGTTATCTTGAAAATTGATGCGGTGTTTTTTGAAGAAAAGGTGAAACATGCATTCGAATTTTCAATTATAATTTAGGATGAGTGAAAAATCTGTTTCTCTTGAGTTTAGTTTTAGATTTAAATTTGCAAATTACATATTATCGTCATGCATGGAATTAGGTTGATTCGTTCATGCACGTTCATAATTTGTAATTCCGTTCAAGTTTCTAGCGTGAGCGTGGGAAGAGACTCGAGAGTAACACAGAATTTTACGCGATTCCTATTCCTTAGCGAGCAGGTCCCACAACACTTTGTCGTGTAGCAAAGGTAGAGTTAATTACGTCACGTAGAGGGAAATGCACTCGACTGGTGTTAATAGTAGGTAGCAATTGGAGGTATTAGGAAGCAGAGGTAGAGTTAATTAGTTGGGGTGCAAAATTAATTCAAACTATACTCCAAATAACACATAACAGGCAGCAGAGGGAGGGTTAAATCGGGGTGGTGAATCAAGTGCAATAAGAAGATTCGCGTTGGCATGGAATGGAAAAAGTATGCTGAACCAACTGGGGTGGTGAATCAACTGCAACTATGAAATATATCACAATAAGAAGAGCGTCAATGGGATGGGTGGTAACTTGCAAAAGTCATATGGCCACAATGGCAACCGCAATGGCAGCAATGGCAACTGCAATCTATCCCTGATCACATTCGAAACATTCATTGACTCATTAGTCCAATGAATGCTTTGAATCTGACCAGGTAGAGATATGCAAGTTGAATGCCTAACATGGGAAATTTGGGAGTGGTGAAAGTTTTGGAGAGGTCCTCCCATTCTTAAGGCTACATGATCGATCGCTCCCCATTCTCCAAAAGTTTCGATGACACCGCAATAATTTTGTTTGCAATAATGATGATTCCATCGTAATGTCAGAGGCCTTTCTTGGATCGTTTATTAATGTCTGCTTTATACTTATTGTTCTGCCTTTCTTGTAAAGTTTTAATCTATTTTGATAATTAAAGTGAAAATATTTTTTTTATTATAATTATAGTTAAGATATATTTTGTTAATGGTGTTATTGATTTTTTTCTATTTAATTTAATGAGTATTTTTTTGGGGTTTTTTTAATTAAAAAGAGATAATAGGTCTTTTCATCTCAATTGTAATATTTATTATTCAAATTCTATTTTTAAAATTAAAAGATAAATATAACATTTGAAATTTATTTGAATATTTAAATGATATTAACTCAATTACTTAAAGGCATAAATTTTCTAACTTATAATTGAATTTAAAAATATCATCAAAATAAAATATAATTAAAAATACTAAAAGATATACAAGAAAAACTTCTAATAAACTCATTGTAAAATGTGCAACATTCAATGTATTCATATGTGATACTATTTTTAAAAATAAATATGGAGAATCGGCCTAGTGCGTCCAAAAAAATATAATGAAGGTTGAGAAAACTTTTTAAAAACTTCAATGTAAAAAGTGCAACATTGAATGTAAGTAGTGTTAATGGCTTGAAAGTCAAAAGGTGAAGCATTGAATGTAATTACTAAATAAATATGGAAGGCATTGTCTATCACACTACAAATTTGCGATAAATTAAATTTCAAATAATGCTGTAACACAAGCTAACTTAACAATAAACACATCATAAAACTGAAAGCCCAACAATACCTTATGCACATAAAAACTCAGCATGATTAATTAATCAACTATTGGCCCTATCATCTCTCATTCAATCCCCTATCCCTAGATAAGAGCTAACTATCCGTAATCTTCTCAATCCTTCCTCATTCCTCTCCTATTTACAATTATTCTGTCCCCAAATCTCATTGCTACAACTATGGTTTTTGTAATTCTTTTTGCTCCAACTCCTCCATTTGTAACTCTTATTTCCATTATTGCAACTCCTCTTGTCGTAACTCCTGTTGCTACAACTCGAGGCCTATTTTTGCAAATCCGATGAAAATACACAATATATGGGACCAACCACCAATTCAACATTTGTACAAGGGTGAAGCCACCATGGTAAGGTATGATAGGTGTGTTTTCCAACATTTTGCATAATGAATATGTTTCAAGTGGCAAGAGTACTTGTTTATTATTACTAATATCACCTTTCCCTTGTATCATACACCCACATACAGGTTCCAGCCACTGGAAACTATTAAAGTCAACACTCCTTGCATATATTATCACCTCATATAACATTTGGAAGATACCCCCCATAAATTATCAAAGTTGTCTTTTTCCTTTTATAATAGAAACAATTGAAGAAGGAGACTTACAAGTACCATGGGAGGCTCACTTGTTCTCTTAGAACACGCAAAAAAAGTAATTTTGGAGGCTTATGACCATGTTCTAGCTATTTTTTAGGATGTATGGAGTATGTGCAAAGGTGAAAGGGATAGAATGATGAAGTGGCACTAGAATTTTTCCCTTCCTTGATGGTAAGCTCAATTGGCCGAGGTCATATTGCTAAAAGAACCTTTCCATTGGGAGTTCACATGGTCAATTATCCTTCATGCCCTCTAGGTTAGGCTCTGCTAATGAGCCAATGGGAAGTGATCCCTTTGGGTGGATCTTCCTGGACTAATGTTTCAAAAGCCCTGAATGTAATCTCAATTGCACGAGGTCCCACTGCTAGAGCACCTTTCCAATGGGAGATCACAAGTTCAATTCTGGTTGAGGTCCTTGGGTTTAGGATCAAATTAGTTTGGCCAAGGGGTGTGGTCCCTTCAGGTGGACCTACCCTAATTTTCTGGGAAAAATAAAATAAAAAATAATTCCCTGAATTTTAGGGCAAATAGGTCTATGGTTGTTGGGACAATGGTGGAGCTCACAAAGGAAATTTTAGCAGAAGTAACAAGACTTTATAAGGAATGGGAACAATGCATTGCAAGCAGATTCCGAGGCCCAAAATTCTCCAACAGTTCATGGAAACTCGAGAGACTTTAGTGAGGAAAGGAATATGGTTTGATTGTCGATCCTTGCCACTCCCTTGTGTTGGCTTGGCCTTTCTCTTAAAAATTTATTTCACATGCATAGGGAATTATTAAACCATTTATCTCAAACACATTCTCCTTTTTTACCACCTCGGGCATGGTTATAGCGTTAACCTGTCATATTCCTTGATCAGAATCTAACATAACATGGTAGCCCATGCACAAAATTTGAACAGGGTGTGAGATGTCATTTCACATCACGATCTGATGAGGTTACTTGTGGAATGATCCCTAAACAAATAAGGAAGAAGGTGGGGAGAATATTTCCACAAAATTGTTGCAGTTCTAGTAGATACAACTTTGTCACTTGAACTCGTAGTAGTTGCAACTCCTCCTGGAATTGGTGATGTTGCAACTACAACATAAGGATACATTGCAACAAATCTCATAGCCATAGAATCCTTACTATTTCCTAGCAATTGAGAAGCGCCAAGCACTACAACTCCAAAAAATAGTGGCCCTAATGTAGAAATAGTAAGCAATAATCCAACTATTAAAAGGGTGAGAGGGTTGAATCATAAAATACCATCCAATTTTCCAAAGAAAAGAAGAACCAAGTACCATCCCATCGCCATTCAAACCCCTTATGATACACAAGAACTTGTAGCGGAAGGTGACCTAGGATTTGAGAAATTTGAAACATATGATCTTGCTTCTCAACAAACCTTTATATCGGGTATATTTGAACACGTGTTATTAAATATGAAACCTTTATCTAAAAAATCGAAGCATGTTTTTTTTTTAAATAGTGAAAAATGCATCCACACGTTTAATTTCAATTTAGTGACTTTGAAAAATCACTTTAATAACCTTATCTTGATTTTTGCTTGGAAATGCATGCATGAAAATAATTACGTATTATCCCCATGCGTGGAATGAGATACATACATGTGCATAGGTTGTTATTCTGTTGAGGTTTCTAGCGTTAGCGTGGGTAGAGACTCAAGAATAACACAAAATTGTAATAGTTTCATATTTCTAAGCGAGGCGACCCCAAAACACTCAGTGCATGAGTTGGAGGTGCACTCGACTAGTGTTTCATTTAGACTTGACCACAGTAATATAAGTTTTTAATTGGAGATAGTAGGTAGCAGAGGTAGAATTAATTAATTGGGGTGAAAATTTAACTCAAACAATATAGTCCAAAAAACATGCAACTAAGGGAGATTTAACTGGGGAGAGTTATGCTCCATCCGAATAAGAAGGAGAGCATTAATTCGATTTCCAACTCCACTAAGCAAGCAAGGAGTGTATGGGATTGGGAGGCAAAAGTCCGATGGTTGGTAAGTTGCAGAGAGTTTTTGTTTTCCCAACTACAACTCCAATCTGCCCCTTATCACACCCGAAGCATTCATTCACTCATTATTCTAATGAATAAATAAATGTTTCAGATGTGGCGAGATAGATATATGTAAGTTGACGCATAACATGGCAAATTTGGGAGTCGTGAAATTTTTGGAGTGGTCCTTACCCATTCTTAAGGCTACATGATCAATCACTCTTCATTCTAAAAAAATGAGGGTATGATGACACCAAAATAATGGCGTTTGCAATAATGATGATTCCATGGTGATTCCGTGACCCCCCTTATATCATTTCTAGGTGTCTCCACCAAGCTCCAGCATAGAAATTATCTCCAAGAATGCCTCTTTTTCCCACATATAAATCACATTGATCTGAATTACAAACTTGAAGGCTATCGTGAAATTTTATGTCTTTTAGGAAATGGATCAATTTGAAAAAGTACATAAATTAATGGGTTTTAAACTCAGTTTGCAACATAAAAAGAAAGACAAATATATCATACAAAACAACACAAGACAACAAAATGATAACATTAGGGAAATTTTAAGGTCTAAAATGGGTCTCCTAAGGAAATTATAAAATAATAGTGGAAATAATAAAATAAGATTAGATTGCATCACCAAATTTTATAGGGAAAAAAGAAAAAACTATTTTTTCAACTCGTGTTTTCAACTTATCTCCCTATGGGTTTACTCAAATTTCAAGTGGGAACACTCGTTGGATGTATAATTTGATTCCTCATCCAAGGAGTACCCATGTTTCCTACTTTTGATGGACCCTTCTACATAAAAAATGTATTTCTCAGTTTTCGTGTAGCAAGGCCCATCGAAAGTATGCCATATGGGTACTCCTTGGATGAAGAATTAAACTTTGCAGCCAACGAGTACGCATTCAATTAAAACCTTAGGGAGATATGTTGAAAATACAAGTTGAAAAAGTAGTTTTATTATTTTATTATATTTTTACTTTTTAACCCCAAAAATAGTGAATCATCCCCCATGTTTGACATCATCATCTTGAATCTTATTGGTTCTTATAATTTTTATTTTGGTTGTACATTTTTCTTAGGAGGCCCATTTTAGACCTCAAAAGTCCTCTACTTGGAGTTCACCCCTCTTGGGATACATCTCTTGGTCCAGCTTTCAATGTTGGGCCTCTTTCATTAAGTGCTAAAATATGTGATTTAATGGATTTCCCTCTCTCGGAATGCAAAAATAATGTCTCCAGTGGTTCCAGAAGACCCAAAAACTACAAGTTGGCCTCTTGTTGGGCTCAAATTTTCCAAAATATCACAAATCTATGGCTCAGATAAGTTTTTGTTGCTAATTGATCTACAAATCGACAATTCTGTCTAACCATGCTATGTTTTACGCCATTATGGAGACTGGGGAGAGCCAAATTTTCCTAGCACTGACAGGATTCAGGTCGAAGCTGATGTATTTTTTCAAATGCTTAATTTGTCCACTAAAGCCTTAGCGTCAAATTTTATGTCCCCACTCCTAGTCCTATGGCGCATCTGGCGAGGGGTTGAGCTAACCATGCCCCAACCACTCCGTACCTTCCATTGTAGGCTCAAATTATTTTGGCCAAGGGGTGTGGTCCCTTCAGGTGGACCTACCCTAATTTTCTGTGAAAAGTAAAAAAAATAAAAAATAATAAAAAATAATTCCCTGAATTTTAGGGAAAATAGGTCTATGGTTGTTGGGACAGTGGTGGAGCTCACAAAGGAAATTTTAGCAGAAGTAACAAGACTTTCAAAGGAATGGGAACAAGGCATTGTAAGTAGATTCTGAGACCCAAAATTATCCAATGGTTCGTGGAACCTCGAGAGACTTTAGTGAAGAAAGGAATATGGTTTGATTGTCGATCCTTGCCACTCCCTTAGGTTGGCTTGGCCTTTCTCATAAAAAATTATTGCACATGTATAGGGAATTATTAAACCATGTATCTCAAACATATTCTCCTTCTTGACCACCTCGGGCATTGTTATAGCGTTAGCCTGTCATATTCCTTGATTAGAACTTAACATAACATGGTAGCCCATGCATAAAAGTTGAACAGGGTGTGAGATTTCATTTCACATCACGATCTTATCAGGTTACTTGTGAAACGATCCCTAAACAAAGAAGGAAGAATGTGGGGAGAATATTTCAACAAAATTGTTGCAATTCTAGTAGTTACAACTTTTTCACTTGAACTCGTAGTAGTTGCAACTCCTCCTGGAAGTGGTGATGTTGCAACTACAACATAAGGATACATTGCAACAAATTTCATAACCATATAATCCTAAATATTTCCTAGAAATTGAGAAGGGTTGAGCACTACAACTCCAAAAAAAAGTAGCCCTAATGTAGAAATAGTATGTAGTAATCCAACTATTAAAAGGTGAGAGGGTTGAATCACCAAATACCATCCAATTTTCCAAAGAAAAGAAGAACCAAGTACCATCTTGTCGCCATTCAAACCCCTTATGATACACAAGAACTAGTAGGGGTAGGTGACCCAGGATTTGAAAAATTTGGAACATATGATCTTGCTTCTCAATGAACCTTTATATATGTTATATTTGAACACATGTTATTATATATGAAACCTTTATCTCAAAAATCGAAGCATATTTTTTCAAAAATAGTGAAAAAGGCATCCACACTTTTTAATTTCAATTTAGTGACTTTGAAAAATCATTTTAATAAATTTATCTTGATTTTTGTTTGGAAATGCATGCACGAAAATAATTACGTATTATCCCCATGCGTGGAATGAGATACATACATGTGCATAGGTTTTTATTCTGTTGAGGTTTCTAGCGTTAGCGTGGGTAGAGACTCAAGAATAACACAAAATTGAAACAGTTTCATATTCCTAAGTGAGCCGACCCCACAACACTCAGTGCATGAGTTGGAGGTGCACTCAACTAGTGTTTCATTTAGACTTGACCACATTAATAGAAGTTTTTAATTGGATATAGGAGGTAGAAGAGGTAGAATTAATTAATTGGGGTGAAAATTTAACTCAAACAATATACTCCAAAAAACAAGCAACTAAGGGAGATTTACTGGGGGGAGTTATACTCCATCCGAATAAGAAGAAGAGCATTAATTGGATTTCCAACTCCACTAAGCAAGCAAGGAGTGTATGGGATTGGGAGGCAAAATTCCGATGGTTGGTAAGTTGCAGAGAGTTTTTTTTTTCCCAAATTCAACTCCAATTTGCCCCTGATCACTCCTGAAGCATTCATTCACTCATTATTCTAATGAATAAATAAATTTTTCAGATGTGGCCAGTGAGATATATGTAAGTTGACACATAACATGGCAAATTTGGGAGTGGTGAAATTTTTGGAGTGGTCCTTACCCATTCTTAAGGCTACATGATCAATCACTCTTCATTCTAAAAAAATGAGGGTATGATGACACCACAATAATGGCGTTTGCAATAATGATGATTCCATGGTGATTCTGCGACCCTCCCTATATTCTTTCTAGGTGTCTCCACCAAGCTCCAACATAGAAATTATCTCCAAGAATGCCTCTTTTTCCTGCATATCAATCACATTGATCTAAATTACAAACTTGAAGGCTATTGTGAAATTTTATGTCTTTTAGAAAATGGATCAATTTGAAAAAGTACATAAATTAATGGGTTTTAAACTTAGTTTGCAACATAAAAGAAAGACAAATATATCATACACAACAACACAAGATAACAAAATGATAAACATTAGGGAAATTTTAATGTCTAAAATGGGCATCCTAAGGAAATTATAAAATAATAGTAGAAATAATAAAATAAGATTAGATCGCATCACCAAATTTTATAGGGAAAAAAGAAAAACTTTTTTTTCAACTCGTGTTTTCAGCTTATCTCCCTATGGGTTTACTCAAATTTCAAGTGGGAACACTCGTTGGATGTATAATTTGATTCCTCGTCCAAGGAGTACCCATGTTTCCTACTTTCGATGGACCTTGCTACATAAAAAATGTATTTCTCAGTTTTCGTGTAGCAAGGTCCATCGAAAGTCTGCCATATGGGTACTCCTTGGATGAGGGATTAAACTTTGCATCCAACGAGTACGCATTCGAGTAAAACCTTAGGGAGATATGTTGAAAATACAAGTTGAAAAAGTAGTTTTATTATTTTATTACTAAATTTTACCCCAAAAATAGTGAATCATCCCCCATGGTTCACATCATCATCTTGAATCTTATTGGTTCGTATAATTTTTATTTTGGTTGTACATTTTTCTTAGGAGGCTCATTTTAGACCTCAAAAGTTCTGTAATTAGAGTTCACCCCTCTTGGGATACATCTCTTGGTCCAGCTTTCAATGTTGGGCCTCTTTCATTAAGTGCTCAAATATGTGATTTAATGGATTTCCCTCTCTCATAATGCAAAAATAATGTCTCCAATGGTTCCAAAAGACCCAAAAACTACAAGTTGGCCTCTTGTTGGGCTCAAATTTGCCAAAATATCACAAATCTATATCTCAGATAAGTTTTTGTTGCTAATTGATCTACAAATTGGCCATTCTGTCTAACCATGTTATGTTTTACGCCATTATGGAGACTAGGGAGAGCCAAATTTGCCTAGAACCGACAGGATTCGGGTCAAAGCTGATGTATTTTTTCGAATGCTTAATTTGTCCACTAAAGCCTTAGCGTCAAATTTTATGTCCCCACTCCTAGTCCTATGGCGCATGTAGCGAGGGGTCGAGCTAACCAGGCCCCAACCACTCTGTACCTTCCATTGTTGGGAATTGTCTTGTCACATAAAATCGCATGAGGCCGAGGATGGGGCTAATCGCTTGCCCTTACCGGGATAGCACCCATCCTCCTAGCTGGTGCATCCGCTATCCCATAAAACCTCGGGGTTGATGCTTATTCCACGTGTCCATTCCTTAGCACTCAACCGACTGCACCCATGGTTTTAGTCCCTATCAAATGACCTTGGGTTGAGCTTAACCCCCAGTCCTCACAATTGTTGGCTTTGAAGTCCTCTGTCAGGGTCCTGTACTCCACATATGACTCGGGGCTAGGGCTCCAACCTAGCCCCTCTCACTTGTAACTGTCGAGAGTCCTCTTCCCATGATTATTTGTTGTGGTTATGTCCATGGGTTAGAGCTAAGCCCCAATCTCTTTAGTCTCAGCTCTCATGAGATCGTGTGGGGTGCTAGGTGACCAGGGGCTAGGGGCTTAGTCCCGGACCCTTCACCCAACATGGATTTAGTTAAATTTTAAATAAAGGATTCCTCCTATGGTTAATAAGAGACAACACAGGCAAGAAGGTAGATTGTTGTGCTACTAGACTTGAGGTTAGGCGTTCGATCTGCCCAGGCCTCTAGATGACCATATAAATTTTTACTGCACCTTGGAGGTGCCACGTGGGAGCCCATGATTGGGTCACGTGGAACACTTCCATTAGTCCACCAAAACAACCTTAAACAAGCATTAAATTTTCAATTGAACTTATTCACCTTATGATAATCAAAGAGTTTTTAAAACAAGAAATACTAATAATTTCTTATTAAGTGTCATACTATATAAGCCATTCCAATTCTTATTCTCCATTCCAATATGGGAGAGATGTTGTAATGTAATGTTTAAAATTTTGACTAAGTCAAATTACATTAAAAAAGTAAAAAAATTAATGTAATGTAAACATTTTAAACCCGTCAAAATAAAATAAAAATAAAAATGAGACTCACCCATGATATTGAGAGCCCATGACATTTATGTGGAACATGGCCTATTTAAAAAGAGAAATTAAACCAACTTAGATCCATCTTAACTCCGTTCTACCAAATACAGATAAACATCAAATTTCTTTTCACTCTTTGCATATCAAGAAATTTTTTTAAACCTCTAATAAATCTGAAATTAAGATGATCTAAATTAATACTATACATTTAATATTCAAACTAAATGTTAATTTAATAAATCTGAAATTAAGATTATCTAAGTTAATACTATACATTTAATATTCAAACTAAATGTTAATTAAAAATAAAGTGACACGAGAGAAAAGTTAGCAGATTTCCGTTAGAAGTACGGTGACTTTGCACACGTGTTGTTATATCTGAAATCTTTATCTGAAAATTTGAAGCTAATTTAAAAAAAATAGTGAACACTCTGTCACGTAGCTCCACATCAGCATCAGTTGGAAGTTCACTTGACTGGTGTTTCATTTAGACTTGACCGCAGTAATAGAAGGTTGTAATTGGAGATAGCACGCCGCAGAGAAGTGCACTTGACTGGTGTTTCATTTAGACTTGAGAGTTATTTAATAGGGGTGAAAATTTAACTCCAAATAGCACGCCGCAGAGAAATTGGCAATAAGAAGAGCGTCAATTCCATGGGATGGGATGGGATGGGATGGGATGGGTGGTAACTTACAAAAGTGGGATGAGTGGCCACAATGGCAACTGCAATGATCACGATGGCAGCAATGACAACTGCAATCTGTCCCTGATCACATTCAAAACATTCATTTACTTTACTCATTCAAAACATTCAATCCGGTGAATCTATTCTATGCAATTTTTCTTAAAATTTTTGCCTATATAGCTTATATGCTTCATATATTTTAAATGGATTTTTAATGCAAATGCTCTATATTGTTTAGCTATTGAAGCTGGGCGGAGGATTTTGCTACTGAAACCCAGAAAACTCGAATAGAAACATGACACCTCCTTCAGGCGGCGAAGAGAAACGATGAACTCAGCAAGCTTTTGGGTCGTTGCCCATATGGGCTCAAAAACGTGGCCCACATCGTCAAAACCTGCTGAAAGCTATTAAATTTAGATCCTTCGTGCCTCTTTGATCTGTAACAACAACCTGTCAGACAACTTGTTTAATTTCTTGATTTCTGGTTGGGTTGTCTTTTTGCATTAGTTCTTACTTTTTGGATTCGTTCTTAATTTTTGGAAATATTATATACATTATATGCATCCTTAAATTCAAATGGCATCAAGATTAAGATGAGAGAGACTCGTTAATTCAATTAAATATTTATTTTTTCCTTAATATGTATTAATTAATAGGTATTAATCCTCCTCAAAGCTCAAAAGGAAGGAATGACAAATCAATATCTCACATTGAATGATTTAATTGCCACAAGAAAAGTCAGTATACACGTGATTGTCCCAAGAAGAGAAAGAGGCCATCATACAACACGAAAAGCAACAACAATGATAAAAGAAGAAAAGATAATTAAAGGAACAACCACGACAGAAGATATGAAAGGAGAATAGATTCTTCAAGCGACCGTGAAGAAGATCATCTATCTGAAAAGAAGTCAAGGGCTCCCAGGTATGAAAGTAATGTTGTGAATACATCTAAATGTATTCTCATTTCTTCACTTACTAGTTCTTCTCCACCAGATTCATGGGATAGTTGGTTGATTGATAGTGGGGCCACTCATCACTTTTCTGGATACAAAGAATTCCTCTCTAATATGGTAGAGATGGAGACTAAGCTTAAAATAATTCTTGGAAATAACTCCACTCATCCCATAAAAGGATTTGGATCTGTTAAGTTTCACTTCAATTCTGGGGAATTCGTATTTTTGCATGATGTTATGTATGTGCCAGGAATAATGAAGAGTTTTATTTTTATATCCGTATTAGAAGATAAAGGGATGAGGGTTTCCTTCATCAATGGAAATGTCTTATATTGGTCTGTTGATTCACATATGAAAGATGCATTCACATTAGGTCTCAGATCTTAAGGACTCTATAAAGTCACAGGAAGAGCACTCATAGTATTGGTTCATAACACCAATCATCTAAGCAAATTGTGGCACTGTAGGTTGACTCATCTACACTATGATGTTCTTCTGAAACTAAATAAACTACTCTCAGGTATTCCCAATTTTCAATCTCATCACGATGAAGTTTTTCCAGGTTGCGCGAGTGGAAAGAAAACAAGGGTTCCATTCCCTTTCAATAACAAAACAAATGACATCCTCTGTCTCATTCATTCAAATATATGTGGTCCGATGCCTGTGAATTTTATTGGTGGTCATATATACTACATCAAATTCATTGATGATTTCTCAAGAAAGACATGGTTGTATTGCCTCAATCACAAGGATGAAGCCTTTGAAAAAATCCAGGAATCCAAATCTTTGGTCGAAAATAAATCAGGGAAAAGAATAAAAAATTTCAGGTTCAACTATGGAGGAGAATACATGTCAAAATAATTCATATTATTCAAAACTATCTAATGATAGCCTCATGATGCTATGTGTAATTGTTCACTGCATCTAGTTGGCCAAAGATGGATAAAATATTTATTTAGGGTCTAAGGATAATATTTCCTCCCCAAGCATATGCTATGATAGCTCATGATGATATGTGTAATTTTTCACTACATCTACTTGGCCAAAGATACATAAAAGCTTTATTTAGGGTCTAAGGCTAATATTTCCTCCCTGAACCATGTCTAAGGAATTCAAACCTGCACCTAATGCTCAAAACTAATAATGGTACCTATATACCTAGTTAAAGGTAAAGGATTCCCTTGAGAGATCACTCATGGTGGTGTAAGGTGTAATTCTTAGGCTTTGAACCCTAAAATATGACTTTATGGCATAACTCTTAGGTTTTTTCTTGTGGTTGTAGGGTACAAAGACTTATATTTAATGTGAAAAGGTGCAACATCCGCTTGTAAATCTAAGGATATGTTGTTATACGACCACAACTAATATTGGAATTGTTTGATATATGGGCCATTGAATTCAATGGACCAATCAACCCTCTTTCTCACCATAACTCCTACATCTTGGTATGCACAGATTGGGTCAAAAAATTGATGGACGCCAAGGAAATTCCAACTACAATTGAACAAGCAATAACATGATTTCTTGGGGGAATCTTCACTAGATTTTGGATGCCGGAGGAGATAGTTATAGATGGAAGAACCCAATTTACATCAAGCTCATTGACCTTAATGGATAAATATAAGATTAAGAAAAAAATTACCACACCATATAATACACAAGCCAACAGACAAGTGGAAGGGACAAATGGGATTCTTAATACCATCATCACAAAAATTGTTTAGTTACATCTCAAGGGTTTTCCTAACACACTTGTTGAGGCTTTAAGGCCCTATTATAAAAGATGGATAACTACTACATGTTCCACTCCTTATGAGCTAATGTATGGAAAGAGAGTATTATCTACAATAGAGATAGAGATCCAAAAAATTAGAATAATTATCCAACTTGGAATGGACATATCAAAAGCTCAAAAGCAAAGAATCCTCCAGATTAATGAGTTGGAGGAACATCGTCGGGTTCCCTTGCACCAAATAGTAATAATACAAAACTAGATGTCATGGTGGAATGAAAAATTCGTAAAGAATAAGAATTTAAGGCTAGAGACATGGCTTTTCTCTGTTAAATTATTCGCTGTTTTTTCTTCATTGCGTATGCTTCAAATTTGAAAAATATTAAATGAAATTGGAGATATAACATGTTAGTGGAAATCCGTCTTCCCTCTAAAGAGATGAATGTTGAATGTTTGGAATCTCTAACAAATTCTTCATTGTTTTTTTCTTTTTTGTGTGAATGTTGTAATTTTGCATAAAATTAAATGAAGTTGGAGGTATAATATGTTAGCGGAAACCCTTCTTCCCTATGAGATATGAATGTTGAATGTTGGAAATGTCTAAATAATTCTTCATTTTTTTTCTATTTTCTTTTTTGCGTATGATTCAAATTTGCAAAATATTAAATGAAATTGGGGGTATAGAGGAAACCCTTCTTCCCTTTGAAGAGATGAATGTTGAATGTTGGTAATCACTAACAAATTATTCATTTTTTCTTTTCATTTATGTGTGTATACTACAAATTTTCTTAACATTAAATGAAGTTGGAGGTATAGCATTTTAGGAGAAATCCTTCTTCCCTATGAAGAGATGAATGTTGAATATTGGGAATCTCTAACAAAATCTTATTTGTGTGTATGTTGCAAATTTTCATAACATTAAATGAAATTGGAGGTATAACATGTTAGCGAAAAGAACCTTGAATGTTGGAAATGTCTAATAAATTCTTCATTTTGTTTTTGTTTTTTTTTGTTTATGCTTTAGATTTGTAAAATATTAAATGAAATTGGTGGCATAGCATGCTAGTGCAAATCCTTCTTCCCTCTAACTAGATCTCACAACCAAATCATCCAATGACTAAGCAAGCACGGAATTGAACTTGGGTGGTGAGGGAGTTAACAACACATCTCAACCACTCAATCCACCCTTAATTGATGGGAAGTCATTGTAATTTTACTCAATGCTAGTAGCCTAGAAAGTGTCATTTTGAGTTCCCTATATCCAATACTCCCCTAGTCCACATAATAACTCCTTGAGGAGGATTTCACATAATTTTTCATTTAATAAAACTAGGGAAGCCATGTAAATTAAATAACTGGTACATGACGATAGTCATGAATCTGTGATAAACATAAAGACACTTTGTGATACATATCACTTAAAATAATGAAAATGGACTAAATTGTAAATTTATTTTAAATTATTATTGGTATTAATTATAAAAAGATTAATATATAAATTAAATATATATACATTTAAAAAAATATGCAACAAGATTCTTAATTATAGAGATTCACCCGTACTTTACTCTATTTGGAAATAGGGTATTGTTATGACTATGGCTTAGGAATACGGCGTACCAAGAAAACCAACTCATTTCATGACATTTTCTTTAATTAATCAATGTAATTAAAAAGGAATAAGAGGCTGAACTATTTTGGTGATAATTCTCAATCTTTTATTTGTGCAAGAGTTGTCTATCGACACAACAAAAGATGACAATTTTTTTGCAGAAATCAAGTAATTTTTTTTCAAAAAATGTAATATGATTGTTTGGATCGAATTTTTGACACTGGAAATGGATTCATCACCATAAAAAAATTTGACAATGAAAATGGATTCAGCACCATCAAAAACCCATGAGACGCCCAAAATCCTGAAGTTTAATAACTATAACCCAAACTTTCAAAAAAATTTACATACTACTAAAAATTCTCTAATTCTCGATAACTAAATCAAAATTCTTGAAACTCTTTTTCTAAAATAAAAATGTTTTCCACTTATTAATACACCTATTAGCATAATAAAAACAAATAATCATTATATTGTTACCGAATCCGATCGTTAAGAGTTTTTCACGTGAGAGGCAAACTAATTCTCCTTAAAACAAGAAAGATGTATTAAACTAATTCTAAGTGCAGAATTTCGGTTGGAAGTACAGTATTTTTGGACGCGTGTTATTATTTTTGAAACCATTATTTGGAAAATTGAAGCTGATATTTTTGAAAAAAAGGTGAAACAAGCATTAGATTTTTCAGTTATAATTTAGTGTGAATGAAAAATTAGTTTATTGAATTTTTTTTTAAGCTTTAAATTTGCAAACTAAATAGTGTGCTTTTTCAATTATAATTTAGTATGAGTGAAAAATCAGTTTATTGAATTTTTTTAACTTTAAATTTGCAAATTACATATTGTCGTGAATTAGGTTGATTCGTTCATGCATGTTCATAGTTTGTAATTCAGTTCAAGTTTCTAGCGTGAGCATGGGAAGACACTGGAGAGTAACACATAATTTTATGTGATTCCTATTCCTTAGCGAACGGGCCCCGAAACACTTTGTCACTTTGTCAGGTAGCGAGAACTCCACTCGACTGGTGTTAATAGTAGGTAGCAATTGCAGATAGAAGGAAGTGTTGGAATTTAATTCCAACTGCCTGCACAGAACAGCAAGACGGAAAATTAATTGTGATGGGAATGAAGGGACAACAAAAGCGGCGACATCAATTATGATGTGAGGAGTTTGAAGAACGGTGGTAGCAATCTCCAGATTTACACTTCACACAACTGCATACTTATCTGTAGCAACCACCGCATTCAATTCTTCGCCAACCATATTCATTGCACAACAGCAACATTCTGGGAGGACGTCCAAGCTTGAGAAGCAAAGGGGAAGGCAACCCCCGGAGGAGGTGACGTCACTCATCTCTGGTCCCACCTCTTTACAAACCACAGTTATTCTGGGAGGTAAAGGGAACTCACGTGAATGCTCTCCAAGCACTCCCTAGAAAGCATAAATGGAATAAAGTTTCAAACCTAAGAATAAAAGCTTTTATGTTTTTATTATTTAATTTTATCGACTTTTACCATGGCACATGTTTTATTTTAAAACTTTGGTTATATATATTAAAAATATGGAATATATATATATATATATATATATATATATATATATATATATATATATATATATATATATATATATAATCTCTTATATATGCTGTGAACATTGTGAAGACAGTGTATTGTTTTTTTTTAGAGAGCCCGAAGGCTGAAAAAGACAGAGAGACAGAGAAGAAAAAATTGCAGCGCCGCATGTGTAGCAGCTACATAATTTGTGAATCCAGAACTTCATTCTGAAGAAAGAATTTTACTTTTGTAACAGAGTTTTTCCTTTTAATGAAATAGCAATGTTATACCTCATCTCTCTGTGTCCGCAATTTACTTTTTATTTAATCTCTCTGTTGTGAAAGAGGAATTTTTTTATTCCTCTGTGTGTTTGGAATTATCCAGAAATTCCAACATGGTATCAGAGCTAGTGTAGGCACTCAGTGAACGAAGAAGAGACCGCTCTTCACTGCAGAAGCTGTAAGAATTTTTTTTGAAGCGGATTTCTCCAGCAGAGAAAGCTTATGTTTGTTTTTTTTACACAGTCAAGAAAACTGTCGTGTTTGCATAGTCACAATGACAGCACCAGGCACCAGTCTGACGAATCCCCAACTTCCATAGTTTAACGGAAAGAATCATGATTATTGGGAAATCACGATGAGAGCCTTGTTTGTTTCACAGGACATATGGGAGCTAGTTGAGAATGGCTACCCAGAACCAGCAGACGCAGCAGTGTTGGCTACTTTGATAGAAATAGAAAGAGATTTTTTAAGAGATAATAGGAAGAAGGACTCCAAATCCCTCTTCTATCTCTTTCAATCAGTGCATGAGAGTCTTTTCCCGAGGATTGCAGCAGAAACAAAGTCTAAGGAGGCGTGGGATATTCTCAAAACAACATATCAAGGCATGGAGAAGGTGAAGACAGAAAAGTTGCAAATGCTAAGGAGAGATTTTGAAACTCTCTGTATGAAAGAGTTTGAAACTATAGACTCATTATTCATGCATGTTATTGGGTTGGTTACCCAGATAAGGTCTCATGGAGAGACACTTGAAGAAAGAAGGATAGTGGAGAAAATATTGAGAAGTCTACCCTCAAGATTTGATGTCATAGTAGTGGCAATAGGAGAGACAAAGGATCTCTCACTATTTACAGTGGATGAGCTGAGTGCATCCCTGATATATCATAAACATAGACTGAACAAAGGAACAGATTCCTTATTGGAACAATATTTTAAGACTCAAATGTCTTTTGGCCGAGGTAGAGGTCAAGGAAGAGCAAACAACAGAGGAAGAGGCAAAAGCCAAAACAGAGGAAGAAATAGCCCCGCGAGTTTGAGTGGAAGGAGCAGCAATCAGAACTAGAATGAAGGCTCAAGCCAACATCAAGCTCATGGACAAAGGTATGATAAATCCCAATTCTAATGTCATTATTGCAAGAAATATGGGCACTATGTTAATGAATGTAGGAAAAAGAAAAATGACATGAATAATAGGCAGAAAACTAATTTTACAAAAGAAGAAAAGAACCATAAGAGTGTGTTGTTGACATGTAATATAGCACAATATAGACAAGATGATGTATGGTTCTTAGACTCAGGTTGTAGTAACAACATGACTGGAAACATAGAAATGTTTGCCAATTTGGATGAAAATGTTAAATCTGAGGTAATAACAGGAACTGATAGTAAGATCTATGTCAATGGAAAAGGCAGAGTAAGTATCCTGACAAGAAAAGGAGAACAGAAGTTTGTGCCAGATGTATATTATGTACCTGGCTTTAAATGTAATCTTTTGAGCATTGGACAACTCATAAACAAGGGCTATAATGTATTCTTTAAATATGATGTGTGCACAATCATGGACATACCTCCAAGCAAGAAAGTCATTGAAGAGGTGCAGATGACGAGCAATAGGATGTTTCCTCTCAAGCTCAGAACATACTTGAAGGAAAGAAGAAATGTAGCAACTGTAACACAAGAGGTCTTTCAAGAGGAAGTGAAACATGAAAACTGGTTATGGCACTTGAGATTTGGACATCTCAATTTCATAGGCCTGAACTTGCTACACAGAAATGGAATGGTAAAGGGATTACCATTGATTGAGAAATCAGACAGCCTTTGTGAAGGCTGCATCTTGGGCAAACAACATAGAGGAAACTTTCCAGCAGGGAAGAGTATAAGGGAAAAGGCACCCTTAGAGATTGTCCACTCAAATTTATGTGGACCAATGCAAATTCCATCTTTATTTGCCAACAAATATGTTTTGACATTCATAGATGATTACACCAGAAAGACATGGGTGTGTTTCTTGAAACATAAGAGTGAAGTGTTTGAACTGTTTTTCCACTTCAAAGTTCTTGTTGAGAAGCAAAGTAGGCACTACATCAAAGTGTTAAGAACTGACAGAGGTGGAGAATACATCTCCAAAGAGTTCCTACGCTTCTATAGGGAGAATGGCATACATAAGAAGTTTACCACAAGGTACACATCTCAGCAAAACGGTGTTGCAGAAAGGAAGAATAGGACCATCATGGACATGGTCAGAAGTATGTTTAAGGAAAAACATTTTCCAAATGAGTATTAGACTGAAGCTGTCAATTGTGCAGTGTATATCTTCAATAGATGCCCAACCAAAGTTGTCATGAACAGAGTTCCATAAGAAGCGTGGAGCAGTATAAAGCAGCATTTCGCCCACATGAAAGTTTTTGGATGTGTGGCTTACGCACATGTTCTAGATCAATTGAGAAAGAAATTGGACAGTAAGGGGGAGAAATGTATCTTTGTTGGATACAGTGATGAGTCCAAGGCATACAAACTCTATAATCCATCCACCAAGAAAGTTATAATCGATAGAGATGTGCAGTTTATTGAAGAAGAAGCTTAGGATGGAAGCTTAGAGAAAACAGTGAACGTGACGACATGTGTGTCTCATGAAAAGGAAGAGGAATGCACAACTACAAATAATTCCTCCATGGTGGCTCCTCCTCCACCACCGCAAGCACAACAAACCACACCACAAGCTGGAAATAGAACAACCTTGAGAAATCAAGGAAGTGCTTCTCCAAGCACACCACAGGGAACTAAAACTCCCTCGAGTTCAAGTGGAACTCCAAGTACACCAAGAAGACCGAGATTCAGAAATCTAAGTGAGATTTATGAACAAGGAGAGGTAAATGATAATGTTGTTCTGAACTCTTTATTTTCTTTGTATTGTTATGTTGATGACCCAATTCATTTTGAAGATGCCGTAAAATAAGAAAAATGGATTGAAGCAATGAACGAAGAGATTGGTGCAATAGAAAAGAGTAATACATGGGAGTTAGTGGAACTCCCTAAAGGTAAAGAAGTCATTGGAGTAAAATGAGTTTATAAGACTAGGAGAAATGCTGAAGAAAAGATTGAAAGGCACAAATCAAGACTTGTTGTCAAAGGCTACAAGCAGCAACAAGGAAGAGATTACGAGGAAAAATTTGCACCTATTGCAAGGATGGAAACAGTGAGAACAGTGTTGTCCATAGCAACACAACACAAATGGAAGGTTTACCAAATGGATGTGAAATCTACATTCCTAAATGGAGTATTGAAAGAAGAGGTATATGTTGAACAACCTCCAGGCTATGAGATTGAAGGCCAAGAACACAAAGTATGCAAGTTGAAGAAAGCTCTTTATGGGCTAAAGCAAGCACCGAGAGCATGGTACAACAGGATAGATGCTTACTTGACTGAAAATGGATTTTAGAAATGTGATGGAGAAACCACACTCTACATAAAAGAAAATGATGGTAAGATACTTATTGTTGTTTTATATGTGGATGATTTAATCTTTACTGGAAATGAAGTTTCTCTCATTGTTGATTTTAAAATAGTAATGAAGAGAGAATTTGAAATGACTGATTTGGGTTTTCTGAGATATTTTCTTGGAATAGAAGTAGAGAAAAATGAAAATGGGATTTTTATTTCCCAAGAAAAATATGTTAAAGAAGTGTTGAAAAGATTCAACACGCAGAATAGCAAGGTAGCTGTAACTCCAACTATCATGGGGTCAAAATTAAGCAAAGAAGACATCAGCAAGGATTTTGATCCAAGTTTGTACAAAAGCATAGTTGGCAGCCTCATGTATTTGACTGCAACTAGGCCGGATGTTATGCACGTTGTAAGTTTAATTTCTAGATTCATGGAAACACCAAAAGAGACTCATTGGCAGGTGGCCAAGAGGATTCTAAGGTATGTGAATGGAACAAAAAGGTATGGTATTTTGTACACCACTTCAGAAAATTTTAAATTGACTGGTTACACTGAGATTGATTGGGCTGGAAGTGTATATGACAGGAAGAGCACATATGGATATGTGTTTCATTTGGGATCAGGAGCCATTTCATGGGCTTCCAAGAAGCAACCAATAGTTGCTTTATCAAAAACAGAGGCAGAATATGTGGCAAAAACAACAACAGCATGCCAAGCAGTATGGATGAGAAAAATTCTCAAATATTTATGTCACGAACAGGAGAAAGGAACATCGATTTATTGTGATAACAGCTCAGCGATAGCTTTATCAAAGAATTATGTCTTCCATAAAAGAACAAAGCATATAGATGCAAAATTTCATTTTATACGAGAACTGGTTAATAATGGTGAGATTGTTTTGCAGCACTGCAGAACAGAGGAACAATTTGTTGATATATTGACAAAGACATTAACGCAGAAGAGTTTTAATTGTTTAAGGAAATGCCTGGGTATGCAAGAAAACCCAGTAGTCGAAATTAAGGGGGAGTGTTGGAATTTAATTCCAACTTCCCACACCGAACAAAAAGATGGTAGATTAATTGTAATGGGAATGAAGAGACAACAGAAACAACGAAATCAATTATGATGTGAGGAGTTTTAAGAACGGTGGCAGCAATCTCCATATTTTCACTTCATGCAACTGCATACTTATCTGCAGCAACCACCTCATTCAATTCTCCGCCAACCATATTCATTGCACAACAACAACATTCCGGGAGGACATCCAAGCTCGAGTAGCAAAGGGGAAGGCAACCCCTGGAGGAGGTGACGTCACTCATCTCTAGTCCCACCTCTTTACAAACCACAGTAGTTCCGGGAGGTAAGGGGAACTCACGTGAATGGTCTCCAAGCACTCCCCGGAAAGCATAAATGGAATAAAGTTTCAAACCTTAGCTTAAAATTTTTTGTGTTTTTATTATTTACTTTTATCGACTTTTACCATGGAATATGTTTTATTTTAAAACTTTGGTTTTATATATATATATATATATATATATATAATGTCTTATATATTCCGCGAGCATTGTGAAGGCAATGTATTGTTTTTTTTAGAGAGCCCAAAGGCCAAAAAAGATAGAGAGACAGAGAAGAAAAAATTTCAGCGCTGTGTGTGTAGCAGCTAGATAATTTGTGAATCCAGAACTTCGTTCAGAAGAAAGAATTTTACTTTTGTAACAGAGTTTTTCCTTTTAATGAAATAGCAGTGTTATTCCTCATCTCTCTGTGTCCGCAATTTAATTTTTATTTAATCTCCGTGTTGTGGAAGAGGAGTTATTTTATTCCTTTGTGTGTTCAGAATTCTCCAGAAATTACAATAGGAAGTAGAGGTAGAGTTAATTAATTCGAGTGAAAAATTAATTCAAATTATATTCCAAATAATAGATAACAGCCAGTAGAGGGAGGGTTAAGTCGGGCTAGTGAATCAAGTGCAATAAGAAGATTCGCGTTGGCTTTCCAACTCCAGTGAGCAAGGCCAGCATGGGATGGAAAAATTTTGCTGAACCCAATCCAATCCAATCCAATCTCATCTGAGTGGTAGTAGAGACCCAATCTTCTTATTCCATCCATCGAGAGTTAATTGAGGTGAAAAATTAAGTGCAACTATGAAATATCCATCGGAATAAGAAAAATAGCGTCAATTGTATTTCCAACTCCACTTCGCAAAATTAATGCAAAGTATACTCCAAATAGCAAGCAACAGAGGTAGAGTTAGGTGGGGTGGTGAATCAACTACAACTATCAAATCTCGCAATAATAAGAGCATCAATTCCATGGGATGGGTGGTAACTTGCAAAACTCGGATAGGTTATATTGTTCTGCAATTACTGAACCCTCAATTATAGGTTTAACTTTATTTCCTCTATTCAATTATTTATTTCTGTTGGACGAAATAATGGATTGGTAAGTTTGGGTACCACAATGCCACTATCTACGAACATGCTGACGTGGATACCTCTGAATCACCATTTTTTTTGCAAAATCTAATTTGTGATTTTTGTTCTACTCCGTCACCTATTTGTTTCACAATTGTGATTTTGAAATATTCGGTGATTTTTATTCTACTCTGTCATCTATTTTTATATTCAACTGTAGTTTCACGAATTGTAATATTTGTTTGTCCGTGATTATGAAATATTATGTCATTGTTGACGTTTTTTTTAATAGTCAGTCACTTAATTTTTTTACAGTATCTGCGATATTGGATGATTTTCATTGCGACACATTTTATGAAATCTAAACTTATAAAATGTAGGGAATTGCATGCTAGGAAATAGAGAGTATAAAATGGTTTCAATGTCCAAGAGTTCTAAATGTAATTTCCTTTGTTCCTTTTAAATTAAATTTAATGGATGAAAATATGATTTACTCATTTTTGAGTTTGGACTTTTTTTGAGATAATTTGTTCCTCTTAAAAATAACTTTCATACCCAATATTTTTCTATAACATTTCAATGTCAAACATAATAGATAATAAATGATAATAAATCTTATTTAAACTAATTAATCTACACCTCATGAATAAATTCCAATTATTTATTTAATTATAGATCAATGAAATTAAAAACCTTTAAAATAATTTATCTAATTATAATTTCATCTCAATGTCTTTAATAACTAGGAGTGAAATGGTCTATGGAGATTCATATTGCTTTGGAAGTATGGAAAATATTTTCTTTCATTAATTTTTTTTTTTTAGTTTTAATTAATTAAATTTATTGTTAGTAATATTTTATGTTTATTTCCATTTTCTTGAGTAAATTAACAAAGCAATAAACAATAAAAAAATGAAGCTAAGTATTTTGAAATAATTATATATCTTTTACATCAAAATTTTATTTATAAATCATTATAGATATTTTCTTCGAAGAGTTGATTTCAACATATCTTTTGAGAATGTTTTATGTTGTAGTTTATTACCTATAATCTTAAATTTCACATTATTAATATAGTGTTATAAATTATGAATCAAAATTATAGCGTGATGTTTCAAACTAGGAATCAGAGTGCATAAAATGATCTCAAAGTTTAAGCATAGTAAATGAAAATTCCTTACTCTTTTTTAATGCAAAATTAATGGATGGAAAAATAATTTACTCAGTTTTGAGTTTGGACATTTTTTGGGATACATTATTTTTATTAAACGTGACTTTCATATTCAACCTCAAACCTAGTATAGGATAAACCCTATTAAAAATAATTAATTTACACCTTGTGAATAAAATCTATTACTCTTCTATTAAATATCAATGAAATTAAAAAATATTAAAGATCGTTCATCGAATTTATAAATTTCCCTCAATGTCTTTAATTCATGCAGAAGTGAAATGGTCCTTGGAGATTCATATTCCTTTGAAAGCATGGGCAATTTTTGTTTGATTTCTTGTTAGACATTGTAGCAAGAAACATTCAGTTTGACTTTAGCCTTAGTCGAATTGAGTAAATTGAATTTCCATATCAGCATGACAACTTGCAGGTTGTTAACTAATGTGATATGTCTCTTATTTGAGTTAGTGGGCTTGGAGTTCTGTCGTGCATGTGTGTTTATTGCTAAATTTTAGGAATCTAGTTCAATTATTTTCAGTTATGCTTAGTTTGCTCACCTCTAACTATTGATAGAGTTTGAAGGTCACTTTTGTAGTGGGACAACATTTTAACTAATATAATAATAATGAATCTAGAATTATGATAAGTTCTAGATTTATTTTTTTATTTCTTAATATGTATTAATTATGCTATGTTTTGTAACTTATATCTATTAAACATTATTAATAAGGCTCAACGAAGCTTATAAAAGGAAGGAAGCTCATTTTATATGGCATTTTTTCTTATCGATTTTATCTCAAGTTGCTCCAGCTACTTAACCATGTCACTTGCTGAGTTTTTTGAGTAGAGAAGATGAAGTGGTATCTCTTGTGCAATTATTCCAGCACTTTCCCAAGGGTTATTGCCAAGATATTATTTGGAGGAAGACGAAGTGTTATTTCTTGTGGGAGTATTGCTACACTTTTCGTCAAGGTTATTGCCAAGATATTATTTGGAGTAGGAGGCTTAGTACCCTGCTAAGATATTGAGTGATTTTGGCAGCTAGGATTGATAGAATTATTAAGGAGCTTCTCGTTAGTCACTTGGGCCTACACATAGGAGGAAAGCTCGACGCATGTGTGAGATAATGCATTAGTCATTTTGGCCATTATTTGCTGGGAGAAATAAGGGAAGTGATGGAGGAGTTGTTTGTTGTATTTTTGGAGAGTTGTGGAGGATTTTGCTTGTGATTCTGCATACTGCATACTTTGGTATTCACTCGGGCGTGTAGGGCCTACTAAAGGTCAATTTAGGAGGTCATGATGAGGCCAAATCATTTCTGGGTTTTGTTTGGGAAAGGTTGAGGAGTCCGGGAATAATTTTTTAGAATTTTTGAGCTCTAGAGGTGGGGTTTTTAGCCATTCCACCGCAGCAACTAGTGCATATTCACTGGGTCAGCGTAGAGCATCAGTTGGGCAACTTTTTTGGTTTATTTGTCTTACTTGGAGTTTTCACCGCTTGCAAAAAAGGCAAGCCCATGTGCATTTATTCTATATTTTGGTACTCTTTCCCATTTCAATAATAAAATGGCTCAGTTGCTTCCATGTTTCAATTTGTTCTTAATATTTACTGCAACTTTTTGAATTTCCATGGTGTAAATTTATGATTTTTTGTATTAGCACTATTTTTCCTACTTTCGAACATTACAGTGGTATCATAGGTTATAACTTGGCTCAACCATGGGAGGAATATCATATGAGAGAGGAGGATAGGTAGTATATTACTTATAGAAAAAAAAGGTAGTTAGTAGAAGACATGGGAGAGCCTAAGGGAAAGGAAGAGATGTTCTTTGGCAATATTTTTAAGGTCATAAATGATTTAACAAAGGGAAAAAAGGAAATTCTTAATGAGATCAATATGAACAACTAGGAGTGAAGCACTCACCAGAATTTTCTATTTGGAGGGACTTCCGGAGCCTCTCAGCAGTATGATCAATTTTTACCTACTGCGCAATCACCATCTTCTGGTGGAAAAATTAGAGCTACACTACCTTCTTTCATACCCCTAGCACCAGTGGAACAAGTGGGACTTGATGAAGAAGAATATTTCATATTATGGCAGTCCATGGGAGATGAATTCAGAGCAGCACTACCTTTCAGAGATTATTACAAGCTCAAGAAAAATGAGAGGGGAAGGGGCCATGGAGGCCAAGGCACGCAAAGCTATGAGTTGCAGAGTACCATTGGGAGGATGTTTTTCCCTACATATGATGGAACTTCCAAGTGCACATCTTGTGCTTGGGTGGAGAAGCTCGATACATATTTCCATCTCAACATGATGACAGAGACGGAGGCCTTAAAGAAATGTATGACAAGATAGCTATAAAGAAATATATGACAAGATAGTTGACATGTATGAAATCAACAATCTAAATGAGATCATCACTTTGAAATATTAACTCAAGGAAATGAATATGAACAAAGGTGAAACTATTCAGTCATACATTATGATGATCTCTTGTCTTAGATATCAATTGCAAAGGTTTGGAGAGAATGTACCTGATAGAGAGCTGGTTTCCATGAATCTTATAGGTCTCCCTTCTCTTTGGGAAACAATCATTACTACAATTAGCAATAGAAACTTTCTCCCATCATTTAATGAAATTGTTGGAAAACTTACTCAAGAAGAATCATGGATGATAGCAAGAGGAAGAATTCAGACGCATGAAGAGGGAGAGCATGCTGCATATATCTCCCATAAATAAGGGAAGAGGTCAAAAGGATGCTCAAGAAGACCTCCTCCTTAAAGCTCAAAAGGAAGGAATGAAAAACCAATATCCCACATTGAATGATCTAATTGCCACAAGAAAAGCCAGTATGCATGTGATTGTTCCAAGAAGAGAAAGAGGCCATGATACAACACCAAAAGAAACAACAATGATAAAAGAATAAGAGATAATCAAAGGAACAACCACGACAGAAGATATGAAAGGAGAATAGATTCTTCAAGTGACCGTGAAGAAGATCATCTATCTCAAAAGAAGTCAAGGGCTTCCAGGTATGAAAGTAATGTTGTGAATAAACCTAAATGTATTCTCATTTCTTCACTTACTAGTTCTTATCCACCAATTTTGTGGGATGGTTGGTTGATTGATAGTGGGGCCACTCATAACTTCTCTAGATACAAAGATTTCCTCTCTAATTTGGTAGAGATGGAGAGTAAGCTTAAAATAATTCTTGGAAATAACTCCACTCATCCGATAAAAGTAGTTGGATTTGTTAAGTTTCACTTAAATTCCGGGGAATCCATATTTTTGCATGATGTTATGTATGTGCCAAGTATAATGAAGAGTTTTATTTCGATATCTGCATTAGAAGATAAAGGGATGAGGGTTTCCTTCATCAATGGAAATGTCTTATCTTGTTCTGTTGATTCACATATGAAAGATGCATTCACATTAGGTCTCAGATCTTAAGGACTCTATAAAGTCACTTGAAGAGCACTTCTACTATTGGTTATCTAACAAAATTGTGGCACCGTAGGCTGACTCATCTACACTATGATGTTCTTCTGAAACTAAATAAACTACTCTCAGGTATCCCCAATTTTCAATCTCATCATGATGAAGTTTGTCTAGGTTGCGCGAGTGGAAAGAAAACAAGGGTTCCATTCCATTTCAATAAGAAAAAAACAAATGACATCCTTCGTCTCATTCATTCAGATATATGTGGTCTGATGCATGTGAATTTTATTGGTGGTCATATATACTACATCAAATTCATTGATGATTTCTAAAGAAATACATGGTTGTACTACCTCAACCACAAGGATGAAGCCTTTGAAAAAATGAAGGAATCCAAATCTTTGGTCGAAAATAAATCAAGGAAAAGAATCAAAGTTTTTAGTCCGACTATGGAGGAGAATACATGTCAAAATAATTCATATTATTAAAAACTATCTAATGATAGCCTCATGATGCTATGTGTAATTGTTCACTACATCTACTTGGCCAAAGATGGATAAAAGCTTTATTTAGGGTCTAACGCTAATATTTCCTCCCCAACCATATGCTATGATAGCCTCATGATGCTATGTGTAATTTTTCACTACATCTACTTTGCCAAAGATAGAAAAAAGCTTTATTTAGGGTGTAAGGCCAATATTTCTTCCCTGAACCATGTCTAAGGAATTCAAACCTGCACCTAATGCTCAAAACTAATAATGGTACATGTATACCTAGTTAAAGGTAAAGGATTCCCTTGAGAGATCACTCATGGTGGTGTAAGGTGTAATTCTTAGCCTTTGAACCCTAAAATATGAATTTATGGCATAACTCTTAGCCTTGATTTTTTTGCAGAAATCAAGTAATTTTTTTTTTCAAAAAATGTAATATGAGTGTTTTAATCGATTCTTTTTTATAGTGGAAATGGATTTAGCACCATCAAAATTTTTGACAATGGAAATGGATTCAGCACCATCAAAAACCCACGAAGCACCCAAAATCGTGAAGTTTAATAACTATAACCCAAACTTTCAAAAAAATTTACATACTACTAAAAATTCTCTAATTCTGGATAACTAAATTAAAATTCTTGAAACTCTATTTCCAAAATAAAAATATTTTCCACTTATTAATACACCCATTAGCATAATAAAAACAAATAATCATTATATTGTTACCGAATCCGACATTTAAAATAAAAATAAATAACCAGCATTAAGTTTTTCACATGAGAGGCAAACT
Source organism: Pinus albicaulis (assembly GCA_034641835.2). Lineage (NCBI taxonomy): Eukaryota > Viridiplantae > Streptophyta > Pinopsida > Pinales > Pinaceae > Pinus > Pinus albicaulis. Next base: position 95,503 of record JAXQQM020075832.1, on the reverse strand, counting down.
AATTCTCCTTATAATTTTATTTGAAACCAGAAAGACGTATTAAACTAATTCTAACTGCAGAATTTCAGGTGGAAGTACAGTATTTTTGGACACGTGTTATTATTTTTGAAACCGTTATCTGGAAAATTGAACTGATTTTTTTAAAGAAAAGGTGAAACAGGCATTCGCTTTTTCAATTATAATTTAGTATGAGTGAAAAATCAGTTTATTGAATTTTCTTTTAGCTTTAAATTTGCAAATTACATATTGTGGTGAATTAGGTTGATTCGTTCATGCACGTTCATAGTTTATAATTCCGTTCAAGTTTCTAGCGTGAGCGTGGGAAGGGACTGGAAAGTATCACATAATTTTACGCGATTCTTATTCCTTAGTGAGCGGGCCCCGAAACACTTTGTCATGTCGTGAGAACTCCACTCGACTGGTGTTAATAGTAGGTAGCAATTGCAGATAGCAGGAAGCAGAGGTAGAGTTAATTAATTCAAATTATATTCCAAAATTAATTCAAATTATATTCCAAATAACAGATAAGGGAGGGTTAAGTCGGGGTGGTGAATCGAGTGCAATAAGAAGAAGATTCTCGTTGCCGTTCCAACTCCAGTGAGCAAGGAAGGCATGGGATGGAAAAAGTCCGCTGAACCAATCCAATCCAATTCAATCCAATCTCATCTGAGTGGTAGCAGAGAACCCAATATTCTTATTCCATCCATCGAGAGTTAATTGAGGTGAAAAATTAAGTGCAACTAAGAAAAAGAGCGTCAATTGGACTTCACTTCGCAAAATTAATGCAAAGTATACTCCAAATAGCAAGCAGCAGAGGTAGAGTTAAGTGGGGTGGTTGTGGTGAATCAACTGCAACTATGAAATATCGTAATAAGAAGAGCGTCAATTCCGTGGGATGGGTGGTAACTTGCAAAAGCCGCGGGATAGGTTATATTGTTCTGCAATTATTGAACTTTCAATTATGAAGTTGTTTATCTAGGTAGTGGAATAGTTCGGACGATAGTTTTTTGCTAGAATCTGGTCATTTAAAATTCAAAAAATTAGGTAATTGGAGTGTTTAGAATCCATTTTTGATAGTGGAAATGGATTCAGCACTATCAAAAACTCATAGAGCACTCAAAATACTAAAGTTTAACAACTGTAAACAAAATTCTGATAAAATCTTTGCCAGATTTTTTCAAAATCTTTGCCCAATTCTAAGTCAAAACACTACTTTTCTAGACTATGCACTCAATTATAGATTTAACTTTATTTCCTCTATCAATATGATGCAATTATTTATTTCCGTTGGAAGAAATAATGGATCTGTATGTTTGGGTACCACAATGCCACTATCTATGGACATGTTGACGTGGATGCCTCTGAATCACCATTTTGTTTGCAAAATCTATTTGTTTCACAATTGCGATTTTGAAATATTCGGTGATTTTTATTCTACACTGTCATCTATTTTTATATTCAACTGTAGTGTCACGAATTGTAAGATTTGTTTGTCTCTGATTATGAAATATTATGTCATTATTGATGGTTTTTTTTAAGTCTGTCACTTAATCCTTTTACAGTATCTGCGATAGTAGATGATCTTCATTGCAACACATTTTATGAAATCTAAACTTATAAAATGTAGGGAATTTTATACTAAGAAATAGAGAGTATAAAATGGTTTCAATGTCCAAGAGTTCTAAATGTAATTTCTTTTGTTCTTTTTAAATTTAATTTAATGGATGAAAATATGATTTACTTATTTTTGAGTTTGGATTTTTTTTGAGATAATTTGTTTTTCTTAAAAGTAATATTTATACCCACTCTTTTTATATAACATTTCAATGTCAAACATAGTAGATAATAAATGATAATAAATCTTTCTTAAACTAATTAATCTACACCTCACGAATAAAATCCAATTATTTATTTAATTATAGATCAATGAATTTAAAAACCTTTAAAATAATTTATCTAATTATAATTTCAATTCAATGTCTTTAATAACCAAGAGTGAAATGGTCTATGGAGATTCATATTGCTTTGGAAGCATGGGAAATATTTTTCTTCATTACTTTTATATTTTAATTTTAATTTATTAACTTTATTGTTAGTAATATTTTATGTTTATTTCCAGTTTCTTGAATAACTAACAAAGCAATAAATAATAATAATAAATGAAACTAAGTATTTTGAAATAATTATGTATCTTTTACATCAAAATTTTATTTATAAATCATTATAGATATTTGCTTCGAAGAGTTGATTTCAACATATCTTACAACATTTTAGAATGTTTTATGTTGTAGTTTATTACCTTAAATATTAAATTTCACATTATTAATATAGTGTTATAAATTATGAATCAAAATGATAGTACAATGTTTCAAACTAGGAATGAGAGTGCCTAAAATGATCTCAAATTCTAAGCATAGTAAATGAAAATTCCTTACTCTTTTTTAATGAAAAATTAATGGATGGAAAAATCATTTACTCAGTTTTGAGTTTGGACATTTTTTGGGATACATTATTTTTATTAAATGTGACTTTCATATTCAACCACTAACCTAGTATAGGCTAAACCCTATTAAAAATAATTAATTCACACTTCATGAATAAAAGCTATTACTCTTCTATTAAATATCAATGAAATTAAAAAATATTAAAGATCGTTCAACGAATTTATAACTTTCCCTTAAAGTATTTAATTCATGTAGAAGTGAAATGGTCCTTAGAGATTCATATTCCTTTGAAAGCATAGGTAATTTTTGTTTGATTGCTTGTTAGACATTGTAGCAAGAAAGATTCAATTTGACTTTAGCCTTAGTAGAATTGAGTAAATCGAATTTCCATATCAACATGACAACTTGCAGGCTATTAACTAATGTGAGATGTCTCTTGTCACTCAGTCAAATAAAAAAATTTGAGTTAGTGGGCTTGGAGTTCTGTCATGCATGTGTGTTTATTGCTAAATTTTACAGCTATTTTCAGTTCTTCTAAGTTTACTCACCTCTAACTATTGATAGAGTTTGAAGGTCATTTTTGTAGAGGGACAACATTTTAACTAAAATATCTATTATTTAACTGATCAATCATCCAAAAATATCTCATGCATACATGGAATTCAAATTCCTTAGCTAGAGTGGCAGCATTAAGGCTAATGTAAAATTATTTGTATACTAATAGAGTGTACAAAATTTTTCATACAAGAAGTTTATCAATCTTTGGGAATTGTGAAAGGAAATAGGGACCTTTCCTATTGATTAGGAGCTTGAATTTGCTCAGTATTTTACAACAAAATAGGAGGCTGGAGGAGGCAAAAATTGGCTAAGTGTTGGCAAGAGGTCCTCATTCAGTAGGGAGAATAGTATTACCTTTGTAGGTGGTGCTCAGAGTTGGAGCATGCAATTGTAATAGTTTCTCTATTCAATTGATTAATTCAAAGAGGCTTGAGGGGTTTTTCCAAGTTGGATTCCCTTAGAAATCATGATGTACTTGTGGTTTTGATTGTTGTATCTAAATCGTGATTTCTATTTCACATATTAGTAGATTTGAATTTTGTCTCTTGTTTTCAGTTCGAAATATTGAGGAGTTGCAATTTTTATCAAATTTCTACATTTCTTTCATTTTTAATTTTTAATCAATTAGTCCATGTGGTGTGGAATATAATTCCTATCCAACTAAATAGTTTTATAATGAACTAGTGGTCACTATCCCAAATATAATTTTGTCCAATAATTGTGATTGGTCTTCTTATTATTATAGATACTTTTCTTTTATTTGAAGAGATGAATGTTGAATGTTGGGAATCTCTAACAAATTCTTCATTGGTTTTTTCTTTTTTGTATTTCGTGTGTATGTTGCAAATTTGCATAATATTAATGAAATTGGATGTATAGTATGTTAGCTGAAATATTTCTTCCATCTATGTTTCAAATTAGGAAAATAAGAACATAAAACTATCTCAAAGTCTAAAAGTAGTAAATAGAAATACCCTTACTCTTTTTTAATTAAATTTAATGGATGAAAAAATTATTTACCGAGTTTTAAGTTTGAACATTTTTTAAAATATTCTTTTTTCTTAAAGTGGCATGAATCATATTAAAAAATATATATATAAGATTTCAAACTCAAACATAGTAGAGGCTAAACCCTATCAAAATTAATTAATTTAAGCTTCACGAATAAAATCCAATTACTCGTTTACTTTAATATCAACTTTTTAAAAGGAACCATAAATAATATTAGAAGAAATAATGTAAGGAGTCCAAGTTTAAGACATCAAATATTTGCTTTTACAACTTGATATAAATTTATTTTATATAGATTATCTTGATAATTTATTGAAAAAAATGGTGAATAGGTACATTTAAATAGTGAACTAACTAATTTTCAAACTTAATATAGTTAAAGTTATAAATTATAGATCCACTCAATAATTCCAAATTTAATGAAATATGTGTTATGTGTAATGGTTCACTGCATCTACTTGGCCAAAGATAGATAAAAGCTTTATTTAGGGTCTAAGGCTAATATTTCCTCCCTAAACCATGTCTAACAAATTCAAACCTGCACCTAATGCTCAAAACTAATAATGGTACCTATATACCTAGTAAAAGGTAAAGGATTCCCTTGAGAGATCTCTCATGGTGGTGTAAGGTGTAATTATTAGGCTTTGAACCCTAAAATATAACTTTATGGCATAACTCTTACATTTTTTCTCGTGGTTGTAGGGTGCAAAGACTTATATTTAATGTGAAAAGGTGCAACATCTGCTTGGAAATCTAAGGAGATGTTGTTATAGGACCACAAGTAATATTGGAACTGTTGATAGATGGGCCATCGAATTCAATGGCCTAATCAAGCCTCTTTCTCACCATAATTCCTACCTCTAGGTATGCACAGATTAGGTCACAAACTGGATAGAGGGAGAGGCACTTCCAACTACAACTGAACAAGCATAGCATGATTTCTTCATGAGGGAATATTCACCATATTTTGGATACCTTGGGAGATAGTTATGGATGGAGGAACACAAATTACATCAAGGTTCTTTGGTGTTAATGGATAAATATAAAATCAAGCACAAAATTACCACACCATATAATCCACAAGCCAATAGACAAGTGGAAGGGACAAATAATATTCTTGAGACCATCATCACCAAAATTGTTTTGTCACATCTCAAGGATTGACCTAACATAGCTCTTGAAGCTTTAAGGACCTATTATATTAGATGGAGAACAATACCATGGCTTATGAATAGCACATGCCTAAATAAACCATAACATATTTAGTATGACACTGGTTCATATAACATTTTCTTTAATTAATTAATGTCATTAAAAGGGAAAGGGGACATAACTACTTTGGATATAAAATAAACTTTTAATTTATGCATACTATAAAAAAAACGGATAATCATTATTATATTGTGCAAAACAAAAACAAGCATTAAATTTTCAATTGAACTAATTTACCTTATGATAATCAAAGAGTTTTTAAAACAAGAAATACTAATAATTTCTTATTAAGTGTCATACTATATAAGTCATTTCAATTCTTATTCTCCATTTCAATATGGGTTATTCTCCATTTCAATATGGGAGATATGTTGTAATGTAATGTTTAAAATTTTGACTAAATCAAATTACATTAAAAAAATAAAAAAATTAATATAATGTAAACATTTTAAACTAGTCAAAATAAAATAAAAATGAAAATGACCCATGATATTGAAAACTCATGACATTTATGTGGAACATGGCCTATGGCAAATCGGATGAATGGCCACAATGGCAATGGCAAGTGATCACAATGACAATGAAAATGGAAATGGCAACTGCATTCTGTCCCTCATCACATTCGAAACATTCATTTACTCATTAGACGTGGAATGGAATGAATGAGTAAATAAATGGTTTGAATGTGACCACGTAGAGATATGCAAGTTGACGCCTAACAAGTAGAGATAGAGATATTTGGGAGTGGTGAAATTTTTGGAGTGGTCCTCCCCCATTCTTAAGGCTACAGGATCGAATCGCTCCCCATTCTCCAAAAGTTTGACACCGCAATAATGATGATTCCGTGGCCACAAGCCTTTCTCCGATCGTTTATTAATGGCTGTTTTATAGGTTATGTTGTTCTGCAATTCCTCAATTATAGGTATAGCACATACTCAGTTGACTGTTTTCCTCTATCAATGTGATGCAATGATTTATGATCTCCGTAGGCAGAAATAATCGATCGGTACGTTTGCCACTATCTACGGACATGCTGACGTGGATGCCTCTGAATCACCGTTTTGTTTGCAAAATCTAATTTGCAATTTTTGTTTGTTATCCTCCGTCGCCTATTTTTATATGTAACAGTAGTTTCACGAATCCTAATATTTGTGTGTGATTTTGAAATATTCAGTGATTTTTATTCTACTCTGTCACCTATTTTAATATTTAACTCAGTTTTCTGTTTTCCTCTATCAATGTGATGCACCTCCGAAGAAGCAACGAATCTCCAAGTACACATGACATGGCTGAAGCAGAAATAATATACACGTAGAGTTGCTCAATCGGCTTCAGTTTGCTTTAATACATTACTTACTAGGTTGTGAATCTATTCTATGCAATTTTTCTTAGAAAATATGGCTAAATAGCTTGTATGCCAGGCGGCTCTGGAATCTTTTGGACAGTCCCCCTATCTTCCATATTTTTCGCGAGAACAATACTAGGGCGGACAAGTTGTCCAAAGGGGGTCTCATGGAGGATTTCGGCCTTATTATTGTCACCCATTTTTTAAATGGTGCTCAGACTGGGGTGACGCACATCCAGCTTCCTTAATCCTTTTTATTTTTATCTCTGTCTCGGTTTCGATTTCTTTTGTTGAAGGATGATCATTTTTTGTGCTAAGATTAAAATGACAGATCATATGTCCATTTTTTGTGCATCATATGGGGATGGAATTGCTTTCTGAAGGATCTGCGCCCACTACAATATATCAATGCAAGCGAGCGTGTCAAGCGAGCGTGATTATAATACAAGCGAGCGTGTTTATAAGTCATATTGCTGTCTTCACGCATCTTAACAGCTATTGTTCTGCTGATCGGTTCTCATGCTTTTTCTATTTTACATCATTCGATCGGCTTCAACACATTTTCTTCTGATCAAGCAGACAGGTACCATTTACAGGCGAGCGTATCAAGCGAGCGTGATGATAACTCAAGCGAGCGTGTTATATTTATCTTCAAAAATGCCCTTTTGCTTTTATACATCTATTGCGCAGCTGGCCGTTTTTTATGCATCCCCTAATTATATCATTTCGGTCTGCAATATTATCATTTTTTGCTTGATCTGGAGCATCCTCTTCTAATTTGTCAACCTACTTCTGATGTTTCTGGACTCTCTCTTTCCTTTTGTAATCTCTTTCGGCAGTTGATTTCACAGGTGGATTATATTTGTATCTGAGTCGGATCATGACCCGTTAATATGGATGCCCTCTCATTTTGCTCTGTTTATTCTGAACAGATTTCTTTGGGGCAACTGATGGTGGTTTCTCGCTGTTTTTTTCACAGCTCTAGATAATTTGAATATTTGAATATGTACTGTTTATATCTTTAATATATTCAGCGTGTTTTTTCTCTCTGAAAAAAAGCTTGTATGCTTCATATATTTTATATGGATTTTACATGCAAATGCTCTGTATTGTTTAGTTATTGAAGCTGGGCGGAGGATTTTGCTACGGAAACCCAGAAAACTCGAATAGAAACACGACACCTCCTTCAGGCGGCGAAGAGAAACGAGAACTCAGCAAGCTTTTGGGTCGTTGCCCACATGGGCTCAAAAATGTGGCCCACATCGCCAAAACCTACTGAAAGCCATTAAATTTAGATCCTTCGTGCCTCTTTGATCTGTAACAACAACCTGTTCATACAACTTAATTTCTTGATTTCGGGATGGGTTGTCTTTTTGCATTAGTTCTTACTTTTTGGATTCGTTCATAATTTTTGGAAATATTATGTACATTATATGCATCCTTAAATTCAGATGGCATCAAGATTAAGATGAGAGAGACTCGTTAATTCAATTAAATATTTATTTATTTATTTATTTTTTAATATGTATTAATTATGTTAGGTTTGTAACTTATCTCTATTAGTTATTATTAATAAGGCTCAACGAAGGTTTTAAAAGGAAGGAAGCTCATTTTAATTGGCATTTTTGGCTTATAGATTTTATCTCAGTTGCTCCAGCTATTTAACCATGTCACTTGCTGAGTTTTTTAAGGTGGGAGTATTGAAGTGGTATCTCTTGTGTGAGTATTGCAGCACTTTTCTGGAGGGTTATTGCGAAGATATTATTTGGAGGAAGACGTTCGAAGTGGTATCTCTTGTGGGAGTATTGCAGCACATTTCCGGAGGGTTATTGCCAAGATATTATTTGGAGGAGGAGGCTTAGTACCTTGCTAAGATATTGAGTGAGTTTGGGAGCTAGGATTGATAGAATTATTAAGGAGCTTCTGGTTAGTCACTTGGGCCAACACATAGGAGGAAAGCCCGACACATGTGTGGGATAATGCGTTAGTCATTTTGGCCATTGTTTGCTGGGAGAAATAAGGGAAGTGATGGAGGAGTTGTTTGTTGCATTTTTGGAGAGTTGTGGAGGATTTTGCTTGTAAATATGCATACTGCATACTTTGGTATTCACTCAGGCGCGTAGGGCCTACTGGAGGTCAATTTAGGAGGTCGTGATCAGGCCAAATCATTTCTGGGCTTTGTTCGGGAAAGCTTGAGGAGTCTGGAAATAATTTATTTTGTAGAATTTTTGAGCACCAGAGGTAGGGTTTTCAGCCATTCCATCGCAACAGCTAGTGCATATTCGCTGGGTCAGCGCACAGCATCAGTTGGGAAACCTTTAAGGTTTATTTGTCTTACTTTGCAAAAAAGGCAAGCCCATGTGCATTTATTCTATATTTTTGTACTCTTTCCCGTTTCCATAATAAAATGGCTCAGTTGCTTCCATGTTTCAATTTATTGTTAATTTTATTGCAATGTTTTGAATTTCCATAGTGTAAATTTATGATTTTTTGTATTAGCAGTATTTTTCCTATTATGGCAGTCCATGGGAGATGAATTCAGAGCAGCACTACCTTTCAGAGATTATTACAAGCTCAAGCAAAATGAGAGGGAAGGGGCCATGGTGGCCAAGGCACACAAAGCTATGAGTTGCAGAGTACCATTGGGAGGATGTTTTTCCCCACATATGATGGACTTCCAAGTGCACATCTTGTGCTTGGGTGGAGAAGCTCGATACATATTTCCATCTCAACATGATGACAGAGACGGAGGCCCTAAAGAAATGTATGACAAGATAACTATAAAGAAATGTATGACAAGATAGTTGGAATGTATGAAATCAACAATCTAAACGAGATCATCACTTTGAAAGATTAACTCAAGGAAATGAATATGAACAAAGGTGAAACTATTTAGTCATACATTATGATGATCTCTTGTCTTAGATATCAATTGCAAAGGTTTGGAGAGAATGTACCTGATAGAGAGCTGGTTGCCATGAATCTTAGAGGTCTCCCTTCTCTTTGGGAAACAATCATTACTACAATCAGCAATAGCAACTTTCTCCCATCATTTAATGAAATTGTTGGAAAACTTACTCAAGAGGAATCACGGATGATAGCAAGAGGAAGAATTTAGAAGCATGAAGAGGGAGAGCATGTTGCATATATCTCCCATAAAAAAAGGAAGAGGTCAAAAGGATGCTCAAGAAGACCTCATCCTCAAAGCTCAAAAGGAAGGAATGACAAACCAATATCCCACATTGAATGATTTAATTGCCACAAGAAAAGTCAGTATGCACGTGATTGTTCCAAGAAGAGAAAGAGGCCACGATACAACACCAAAAGAAACAACAATGATAAAAGAATAGGAGATAATAAAAGGAACAACCACGACAGAAGATATGAAAGGAGAATAGATTCTTCAAGCGACAGTGAAGAAGATCATCTATCTAAAAAGAAGTCAAGGGCTCCCAGGTATGAAAGTAATGTTGTGAATAAATCTAAATGTATTCTCATTTCTTCACTTACTAGTTCTTCTCCACCAGATTCATGGGATGGTTGGTTGATTGATAGTGGGGCCACTCATCTCTTCTCTGGATACAAATATTTCCTCTCTAATCTGGTAGAGATGGAGACTAAGCTTAAAATAATTCTTGGAAATAACTCCACTCATCCAATAAAAGGATTTGGATCTGTTAAGTTTCACTTAAATTCTGGGGAATTCGTATTTTTGCATGATGTTATGTATGTGCCAGTTATAATGAAGAGTTTTATTTCGATATCCGCATTAGAAGATAAAGGGATGAGGGTTTCCTTCATCAATGGAAATGTCTTATCTTGGTCCATTGATTCACATATGAAACATGCGTTCACATTAGGTCTGAGATCTTAAGGACTCTATAAAGTCACTGCAAGAGCACTTCTAGTATTTGTTATCTAAGCAAATTGTGGCACCGTAGGCTGACTCATCTACACTATGATGTTCTTCTGAAACTGAATAAACTACTCTTAGGTATCCCCAATTTTCAATCTCATCATGATGAAGTTTGTCCAGGTTGCGCGAGTGGAAAGAAAACAAGGGTTCCATTCCCTTTCAATAAGAACAAAACAAATGACATCCTTCGTCTCATTCATTCAGATATATGTGGTCTGATGCATGTGAATTTTATTGGTGGTCATATATACTGCATCAAATTCATTGATGATTTCTCAAGAAAGACATGGTTGTACTACCTCAATCACAAGGATGAAGCCTTTGAAAAAATGAAGGAATCCAAATCTTTGGTCGAAAATAAATCAGGGAAAAGAATCAAAGTTCTTAGGTCCGACTATGGAGGAGAATACATGTCAAAATAATTCATATTATTCAAAACTATCTATTGATAGCCTCATGATGCTATGTGTAATTGTTCACTCCATCTACTTGGCCAGAGATGGATAAAAGCTTTATTTAGGGTCTAACGCTAATCTTTCCTCCCCAACCATATGCTATGATAGCCTCATGATGCTATGTGTACTGTTCACTACATCTACTTGGCCAAAGATAGAAAAAAGTTTTATTTAGGGTCTAAGGCTAATATTTCCTCCCTGAACCATGCCTAAGGAATTCAAACATGCACCTAATGCTCAAAACTGATAATGGTACATGAATACCTAGTTAAAGGTAAAGGATTCCCTTGAGAGATCACTCATGGTGGTGTAAGGTGTAATTCTTAGCCTTTGAACCCTAAAATATGACTTTATGGCATAACTCTTAGCCTTGATTTTTTTTGCAGAAATCAAGTAATTTTTTTTTCAAAAAATTTAGTATGAGTGTTTTAATAGATTTTTTTTATAGTGGAAATGGATTCAGCACTATCAAAATTTTTGACAATGGAAATGGATTCAGCACCATCAAAAACCCATGAAACACCCAAAATCCTGAAGTTTAATAACTATAACCCAAACTTTCAAAAAAAATTACATATTACTAAAAATTCTCTAATTCTAAATAACTAGATTAAAATTCTTGAAACTCTATTTCCAAAATAAAAATATTTTCCACTTATTAATACACCCATTAGCATAATAAAAACAAATAATCATTATATTGTTACCGAATCCGACATTTAAAAAAAAAACAAATAACCAGCATTAAGTTTTTCACGTGAGAGGCAAACTAATTCTCCTTGAAATTTTATTTGAAACAAGAAAGACGTATTAAACTAATTCTAACTGCAGAATTTCAGTTGGAAGTACAGTATTTTTGGACACGTGTTATTATTTTTGAAACCGTTATCTGGAAAATTGAACCTGATTTTTTTAAAGAAAAGGTGAAACCAACATTCGCTTTTTCAATTATAATTTAGTATGAGTGAAAAATCAGTTTATTGAATTTTTTTTAGCTTTAAATTTGCAAATTACATATTGTGGTGAATTAGCTTGATTCGTTCATGGACGTTCATAGTTTGTAATTCCGTTCAAGTTTCTAGCGTGAGCGTGGGAAGGGACTGGAAAGTAACACATAATTTTACGTGATTCCTATTCCTTAGCGAGCACTTTGTCACATCGCGAGAACTCCACTTTGTTACGTGTTAATAGTAGGTACGAATTGCAGATAGCAGGAAGGAGTTAATTAATTCGGGTGCAAAATTAATTCAAATTATACTCCAAATAACAAATAAGGGAGGGTTAAGTCGGAGTGGTGAATCAAGTGCAATAAGAAGAAGATTCGCGTTGCTGTTCCAACTCCAGTGAGCAAGGCAGGCATGGGATGGAAAAAGTCCGCTGAACCAATCCAATCCAATCCAATCTCATCTGAGATTCCATCTATCGAGAGTTATTGAGGCTAAAAATTAAGTGCAACTATGAAAAAGAGCGTCAATTGGATTTCCAACTCCACTTCGCAAAATTAATGCAAAGTATACTCCAAATAGCAAGCAGCAGAGGTAGAGATAAGTGGGGTGGTTGTGGTGAATCAACTGCAACTATGAAATATCACAATAAGAAGAGCGTCAATTCCGTAGGATGGGTGGTAACTTGCAAAAGTCGCAGGATAGGTGGTAATTATGAAATTGTCTATTTAGGTAGTGGAATAGTTTGGACGGTAGTTTTTTGTCAGAATCTGGTCAATTAAAATTCAAAAAATCAAGTATTTGAAGTGTTTGGAATGCATTTTTGATAATGGAAATGGATTCAACAAATGCATTCAACACTATCAAAAACTCTTATAGCACTCAAAATACTAAAGTTTAACAACTGTAAACAAAATTTTGATAAAACCTTTGCCAGATTCTTTCAAAATCTTTGCCCAATTCTAAATCAAAACACTACTTTTCTAGACTACGCCCTCAATTATAGATTTAAATTTATTTCCTCTATCAATGTGATGCAACTATTTATTTTCGTGGAAAGAAATAATGGATCAGTATGTTTGGGTACCACAATGCCACTATCTACGAACATGCTGACGTGGATGCCTGAATCACCATTTTGTTTGCAAAATCTATTTGTTTCACAATTGTGATTTTGAAATATTCGGTGATTTTTATTCTACTCTGTCATCTATCTTTATATTCAACTGTAGTGTCACGAATTGTAATATTTGTTTGTCTCTTATGAAATATTATGTCATTGTTGATGGTGTTTTTTAATAGTCTGTCACTTAATCCTTTTACAGTATCTGCGATATTGGATGATCTTCCTTGCAACCCATATTATGAAATCTAAATTTATAAAATGTAGGGAATTTCATACTAAGAAATAGAGAGTATAAAATGGATGCGATTAAACCGGAAAACTTCTCTACACAGTATAAAATGGTTTCAATGTCCAAGAGTTTTAAATGTGATTTTTTTTTGTTTTTTTAAAATTAAATTTAATGAATTAAAATATGATTTACTCATTTTTGAGTTTGGACTTTTTTTTGAGATAATTTGTTTCTCTTAAAAGTAATTTTTATACCTAATCTTTTTATATAACATTTCAATGTCAAACATAGTAGATAATAAATGATAATAAATCTTTTTTAAACTAATTAATCTACACCTCATGAATAAAATCCAATTATTTATTTAATTATAGATCAATGAAATTAAAAACCTTTAGAATAATTTATCTAGTTATAATTTCATCTCAATGTCTTTAATAACCACGAGTGAAATGGTCTATGGAGATTCATATTTCTTTCGAAGCATGGGAAATATTTTCCTTCATTACTTTTATTTTTTAATTTTAATTTATTAACTTTATTGTTAGTAATATTTTATTTTCATTTCCACTTTCTTGAGTAAATTAACAAAGCAATAAATAATAATAAAAAATGAAACTAAGTATTTTGAAATAACTATGTATCTTTTACATCAAAATTTTATTTATAAATCATTATAGATATTTTCTTCTAAGAGTTGATTTCAACATATCTTACAACATTTTAGAATGTTTTATGTTGTAGTTTATTACCTTAAATCTTAAATTTCACATTATTAATATAGTGTTATAAATTATGAATCAAAATGATAATACAATGTTTCAAACTAGGAATGAGAGTGCATAAAATGATCTCAAAGTCTAAGCATAGTAAATGAAAATTCCTTGCTCTTTTTTAATGAAAAATTAAAGGATGGAAAAATCATTTACTCAATTTTGAGTTTGGACATTTTTTGGGATACATTATTTTTATTAAACGTGACTTTCATATTCAACCACAAACCTAGTATAGGCTAAACCCTATTGAAAATAATTAATTTACACCTCATGAATAAAATCTATTACTCTTCTATTAAATATCAATGAAATTAAAAAATATTAAGATCGTTCATCGAATTTATAAATTTCCCTCAATGTCTTTAATTCATGTAGAAGTGAAATGGTCCCTGAAGATTCATATTCCTTTGAAAGCATGTGCAATTTTTGTTTGATTGCTTGTTAGACATTGTAGCAAGAAAGTTTCAATTTGACTTTAGCCTTAGTCGAATTGAGTAAATCGAATTTCCATATCAACATGACAACTTGCAGGTTGTTAACTAATGTGACATGTCTCTTGTCACTCAGTCAGATCAACAAATTTGAGTTAGTGGGCTTGGAGTTCTGTCATGCATGTGTGTTTATTGCTAAATTTTACAACTATTTTCAGTTCTGCTTAGTTTACTCACCTCTAACTATTGATAGAGTTTGAAGGTCATTTTTGCAGTGGGACAAAATTTTAACTAAAATATCTATTATTTAACTGATCAACCATCCAAAAATATCTCATGCATACATGGAATTCAAATTCCTCAGCTGGAGTCGTGGCATTAAGGCTAATGTAAAATTATTTGTATACTAATAGAGTGTACAAAATTTTTCATACAAGAAGTTGATCAATCTTTGGGAATTGTGAAAGGAACTAGGGACCTTCCTTATTGATTAGGAGCTTGAATTTGATCAGTATTTTACAACAAAATAGGAGGCCAGAGGAGGAAAAAATTGGCTAAGTGTTGGCGAGAGGTCCTCATTCAGTAGGGAGAATAGTATTACCTTTGTAGGTGGTGCTTAGAGTTGGAGCATGCAATTGTAATAGTTTCTCTATTCTATTGATTAATTCAAAGAGGCTTGAGGGTTTTTTCCAAGTTGGATTCCCCTAGAAATCATGATGTACTTGTGGTTTTGATTGTTGTATCTAAATGGTGATTTATATTTCACAGATTAGTAGAGTAGAATTGTGTGTCTTGTTTTCAGTTCGAAATATTGAGGAGTTGCAATTTTTATCAAATTTCTACATTTCTTTCATTTTTAATTTTTAATCGATTAGTCCATGTGGTGTGGAATATAATTCTTATCCAACTAAATAGTTTTATAATGAACTAGTGGTCACTATCCCAAATATAATTTTGTCCAATAATTGTGATTGGTCTTCTTATTATTATAGATACTTTTCTTTTATTTGAAGAGATGAATGTTGAATGTTGGGAATCTCTAACAAATTCTTCATTGGTTTTTTGTTTTTTGTATTTCGTGTGTATGTTGCAAATTTGCATAATGTTAAATGAAATTAGAGGTATAGTATGTTAGCGGAAATCTTTCTTCCATCTATGTTTCAAATTAGGAAAATAAAAACATAAAACTATCTAAAAGTCCAAAAGTAATAAACTAATACCCTTACTCTTTTTTAATTAAATTTAATGGATGAAACATTATTTACCAAGTTTTAAGTTTGAACATTTTTTGGAATATTCTTTTTTCTTAAAGTGACATTCATATTAAAAAGAAAATCTATAAGATTTCAACCTAAAACCTAGTAGAGGCTAAACCCTATCAAAACTAATTAATTTAAGCCTCCGAATAAAATCCAATTACTCTTTTACTTTAATATCAATGAAAATAAAAGCTTTAAAGATAATTCATGGAATTTATAACTTTATTAATCTTTTACTTAAATATCAATGAAAATAAAAAGTC
The DNA here is from genome assembly GCA_034641835.2 of Pinus albicaulis. Taxonomy (NCBI): domain Eukaryota; kingdom Viridiplantae; phylum Streptophyta; class Pinopsida; order Pinales; family Pinaceae; genus Pinus; species Pinus albicaulis. Next base: position 79,534 of record JAXQQM020075832.1, on the reverse strand, counting down.
TTAAAGATCATTCATGGAATTTATAACTTTCCCTCAATGTCTTTATTTCCTGCAGAAGTGAAATGGTTAGTGGAGATTCATATTCCTTTGAAAGCATAGGCAATCTTTTCTTTCATTTTTTAATTTTAATCAATTATCCCATGTGACATAGAATAGAATTCTTATTCAAATAAATAGTTTTTTTAGTGAACATGTGGGTACTATGCAAAATATAAGTTTTTTCCATAATTGTGATTGATCCTTTTATTACCATGCCTACTTTTATTTGGTCTCAATAGATGAAGGTTGAATGTTGGGTATCTCTAACAAATTTTTCTTTCTTTTTTCGTGTGTATGCTCCAAATTTGCATAATATTAAATGAATTTGGAGGTATATATTTTTTCTTTTTCATGTCTATGTTGAAAAATTGCAAAATATTAAATGAAATTGGAGGTATAACATTGTATAAGAAATCCTTCTTCCCTCTCAAGAGATGAATGTTGAATGTTGGGAATGTTCAACAAATTTTTTATTGTTTTTTCCTTTTTATGTGTATGCGGCAAATTTGCATAACATTAAATGAAATTGGAGGTAGAATAAATTTGCATAACATTAAATGAAATTGGAGGTAGAATATATTAGATTAAATCCTTCTTCCCTTTGAAGAGATGAATGTTGAATGTTTGGAATCTCTAATAAATTCTTCATTTTTTTTTCTTCTTCTTTGTATATGCTTCAAATTTGAAAATATTAAATGAAATTGGAGGTATAGCATGTTAGCAGAAATCCTTCTTCCCTCTGAAGAGATGAATGTTGAATGTTTGGAATCTCTAACCAATACTTCATTGTTTTTTTTTTTTTTTTTTTGTAAATTTGCATAAAATTAAATTAAATTGGAGGTATAATATGTTAGCGGAAATCCTTCTTCCCTATGAAGAGATGAATGTTGAATGTTGGAAATGTCTAACAAATTCTTTATTTTTTTTATTTTTTAATTTTTAATTTTTTGTGTATGCTTTAAATTTGCAAAATATTAAATGAAATTGGAGGTATAATATGTTAGAGGAAATCCTTCTTCCCTTTGAAGAGATTAATGTTGAATGTTGGTAATCACTAACAAATTATTCATTTTTTCTTTTCATTTTTGTGTGTATGCTACAAATTTGCATGACATTAAATGAAATTGGAGGTATAGCATGTTAGCACAAATCCTTCTTCCCTATGAAGAGATGAATGTTGAATGTTGGGAACCTCTAACAAAATCTTCAATTATTTTCTTATTTGTGTGTATGTTGCAAATTTTCATAACATTAAATGAAATTGGAGGTATAACATGTTAGCAAGAAGAAACTTGAATGTTGGAAATCTCTAATAAATTCTTCATTGTTGTTGTTTTTTTTTTTTGGTGTATTCTTCAAATTTGTAAAATATTAAATGAAATTGGTGGTATAGCATGTTAGTGGAAAAGTTAGATGAATGTTGAATGTTGGGAATCTCTAACAAAATCTTCAATTATTTTCTTATTTGTGTGTATGTTGCAAATTTTGATAACATTAAATGAAATTGGAGGTAATTGAACTTGGGTGGTGAGGGAATTAACAACACATCTCAACCACTCAAACTACCCTTACTTAATGGGAAGTCATTGTAATTTTACTCAATGCTAGTAGCCTAGAAAGTGTCATTTTGAGTTCCCTATATCCAATAGTACCCTAGTCCACATAATAACTGCACATAATTTTTCATTTAATAAAACTAGGGAAGCCATGTAAATTAAATGATTGGTACAGGATGATAGTCATGAACCTGTGATAAACATACAAACACTTTGTGATACATATCAATTAAAATCATAAAAAATAACTAAATTGTAAAATATTTTAAATTATTATTAGTATACATTATAAAAAGATTAATATATAAATTAAAATATATATACATTTAAAAAAATACGCAACAAGATTCTTAATTATGGAGATTCACCCCATTTCCTTTTATTTGGAAATAGGGTATTGTTATAATACTATGGCTTATGAATAAGACGTACCCAAGAAAACCAATTCATTTCATATGACATTTTCTTTAATTAATCAATGTAATTAAAATGGAATAAGGGGCAGAACTATTTTCGTGATAAATCTCAACCTTTTATTTGTGCAAAAGTTGTCTATCTGTTTTTTTGTAGAAATCTGAAGTAGTTGGAGTGTTTGAATTGGTTTTTTTGCACAAATCCCAAGTAATTGGAGTGTTTGAATCGTTCTTTTGACAGTGGAAATGGATTCAACACCATTAAAACCTCTTGAGGCACCCAAAATCCTAAAGTTTGATAGCTATAACCCAGACTTCCAAAAAAATTTGCATACTACTAAAATTCTCTATTTCTAGGTAACTAAATTAAAATTCTTGAAACAAAATAAAAATATTTCCCACTTATTAATACACTCATTAGCATAATAAAAACAAATAATCATTATATTGTTAACAAATCCAACATTTAAAAATAAAAAACAAATAACCAGCATTAAGTTTTTCACGTGAGACGCAAACTAATTCTCCTTAAAATTTTAAAACAAGAAAGACGAATAAAACAAATTCTCCTTGAATTTTTAAGACAAAAAAGACATGTAATTGATTATTAAATGCCATAGCAGGTAAGTCATTAACCACATAATTTCATTTGGAAGTGCAGTATTTTTGGACACGTGTTATTATTTCTGAAACCGTTATCAGGACAATTGACGCGGATTTTCTTGAAGAAATGGGGAAACAGGCATTCGAATTTTCAATTATAATTTAGGACGAGTGAAAAATCAGTTTCTCTTGAATTTTGTTTTAGATTTAAATTTGCAAATTACATATTATCGTCATGCATGGAATTAGGTTGATTCGTTCATGCACGTTCACAATTTGTAATTCCGTTCCAAGTTTCTAGTGTGAGCGTGGGAAGAGACTCGAGAGCAGGGTTGGAATTTCAAAATCGGGTCACCCGTCATATTTGCCGGTTTTCATATTTCTCCTACCTGTTTTTACATCTTACCTACCTGTTTTCACAATTTTAAACCAGAATTTTGACGGTTTCATAATTTTTTTAACTGTATTTGACGGTCAAATCACCCCATGACGGGCAATTTGCCCGTCAAATTCCATCCTTGCTCGAGAGTAACACAGAATTTTACACGATTCCTATTCCTTAGCGAGCGGGTCCCAGAACACTTTGTCACGTAGCAGAGGTAGAGTTAATTGCGCAACACTTTGTCACGTAGCGGGAACTGCACTCGACTGGTGTTAATAGTAGGTAGCAATTGGAGATAGTAGGAAGCAGAGGTAGAGTTAATTCGTTGGGATGCAAAATTAATTCAAATTATACTCTAAATAATAGATAACAGGCAAAAGAGGGAGGGTTAAATCGGGGTGGTGAATAGTGTGCATTGACTTGGTTTAAAACCTGTGCCCATTGTTTTGGAAAGCCAATAGATAGGAAATATCATTGACTTGGTTTAAAACCTGTGCCCATTGTTTTGGAAAACGTAATAAAATAATAAAAAATGATATACATGTAAACATTTAACCTTATCCATCCACGTGTTTAGGCCTGTTCTGATGTGATTTAGAAATAAGTTACCCATCATGCCCGGTTATTTGGGAAGTTAATTATGCAAGATTTTTAATATCTCTAATTTCTATTTTTTTTTTTTTTTTTTTTAATATGGTATATGGTTCATTATATTGATATGGAAAATGGAGTAAATAAGATTTTTTTTTAATTCAATATTTTTTTATTAAAATAATCTTCAAAATTTATAATATTATTTAAAATTTCAATTTATTTTAATATTTTAATTAATAAAATATAAAATTTAAATAAAATTTTATAGCGAAAAAGTTAACGTTATCCGGTCATTGTTTTACTACACAATTAAAGTATTAAACTCATTTTCACATCATTTCCTACACGACCATGGTTATCACTCCAGAAATATGGCACAACCATTCCCAAAATTGAGTTCACAATCATTTTGGAAAATCCAAAATTATCGCCGCCTTATCAGACGACGACGATAAGACGCGCTGAGATAAACTCGCCGCCATTGACTTGCGGGAGCTTTTACCAAATCCCGTGTTAAACGCCCATTGGTTATAACGGATTCCGTTACCTCACGCCCATTGGTTATAACGGATTCCGTTACCTCACGCCCATTGTTTATTCTCGGGGTTTCAAGATCAAACTAACCTTCAATTTTGCCCCCGCAGTCATAAGAATATATATATAACTAGCAGTTGTCTCAGGAGGTGCAAGGAGAGGCCGATAGGAGTATGGTTTGTTAATTATTAATTTTAAGTAATTGTAGTTTTTGAGATGAAGGAGATTTTGTAGAATTTTGCACAAAGATGATGTTAAATTCTCAGTTGTGCAGTAACAAGCTTATTGTTCAATTCTCAGTTATGCAGGTAGAGACTTATTTGATGAGTTGTGTAGACAGTATGAGATGCAAAAGTGATCTAAGATTTGTGATCACTATTAGTGAGAATCTGAAACCAACCTTCACTAATCAGAATCGAAGTAATTCTTTGGTCAATATCCAAGAATCTTGCTACTTAGCAGAAAACAAAGTACATGAAAGAACAATTACAACATGACAACAAAATGCAAATATCTACTGTGAAGTAAATAGCCATCTTGAAGAAGTAAATGAGGACTTACATTCTTCAATTTATGTCATAACATAAATGTATATTCTAAGAAAAAGATTATTGTGGCCCTGTTGTAGGAGCTCCTTCTTCAGCTACGACCACTCACATCAGCCTTATTACGATATTGTCCATGTTGCAGTTTCCTTTGTATGCCTGTTACTATTAAGCATGGCTGCATTAACGTTACTGCTACTGCATTATTTCATCAAAATTAGCTCACTGAAAGTGCCTTGAAATTGATGGGGCTGGCATGGTACCAGTAATCTCATTCTCCCTAACAAGCTTGACCGCGTGGTGAATTGTATTTCAAAGAAAAAAGGGTAATGGGGCTATAGGATTTATACCAACAAGGCACAAATCCAGTCATGAAGCTTGAACAAATTTTATACACAGTTTCCCATTCAAATACCATTTTTGAATAAACATGTTTCATGAAACATGAAACGTAATTCCAAAAATAATAAAATTAAAATTTCAGTACTTTACAGTAATTGTAAAAGTGATTCCCATCATTCATGAATCATGATGTGTGAATTCAGTACTTTACAGTAATTTCAGTACTTTACAGTAATTGTAATGTTTGTAGGCATGTCTTAGAGCCTAAATTAATTGCACATTCCTCTGTATTTTATTCCAAGAAATATTTGTAACTCTGCTTGCTTGAACAAATCCTCCAGAAAATCACAAATTTAGTGATGAGTACAGAAGTGTTAGCATCTCCAACCTTTTAGCCCTTCTCATGAGCTAGAAAAAAATAAATTTGATCAATATTTGTGCCCAGCATAAAAGTTGGTTAAGCCCTTTTCTTTAAGCTCTGCCAATAATTATTGAATTTGGACACCGACTGAATTTATTGCCCCAAAGTAACTTTGACTGTGATCAATTTGTCTGGAATTGATATGATTGCATTAGTTAAGGTCACTGATGGATTTGTTCTATTGAGCAATCTATCTGGAATTGATATTTTTGCATAGCAAAGGATCCCCCAGACCAGATACACAATGCAACAAGGTTAGACACTATAGAAGTTCCTTTGGCGAGAGGCATAACTCAAGATTACAGATAATTGGAGCTTCCTTTTAACGAGAATCAAACGATCCGTCTTATGTAGTGACAACAGTTTCAATAGCTGTACAATCCACTCCTCTTGATGGCACAACATTTTTGGTGCTCTCTGCATCTTCTTGCTCCCATATCTCTGGCAGAGCTTCTCTAATGTTGTGAATACTTTCGAGGGAAAATTGTGCTCCCTCTGTTTGGATCCCCCAGACCAGATACACACTGCAACAAGGTTAGACACTATAGAAGTTCCTTTGGCGAGAGGCAAAACTCAAGATTACAGAGAATTGGAGCTTCCTTTTAACGAGAATCAAACGATCCGTCTTATGCAGTGACAACAGTTTCAATAGCTGTACAGTCCGCTCCTCTTGATGGCACAACATTTTTGGTGCTCTCTGCATCTTCTTACTCCCATATCTTTGGCAGAGCTTCTCTAATGTTGTGAATACTTTCAAGGGAAAATTGTGCTCCCTCTGTTGGGATCGAAGTTCCAACCTATTGATAGTGAAAGCCACTTTTAAAATTAGATGAAGATTCAATCAATTATACCCATTTACAAAAGCCTCATATCCCATTTAGAATCAAATTGTCTTACCAATACAGTATGCAGGCCTGAATGCTTTCCTGCAGCTATATTCCGGAGACTGTCATCAAAGAAAATCTGCAGGAAAACATAATAGAGTTAGACCCTGTTACAATGACAAGCGTAAGGTAAAAAAAAATGGATGCTATATGCTCTGCCATAAGCCATAAATAGTTTTGTGATGTTGAATTGCAGGTTTGAATTGCAGGTTGCCAGATTGTTTTGAGACTAGATTACGATTGAGTACAACAGTCCCTTTGTAGCTCGTATTTTCTGAAAATGGGGATGTTTGGGAACAAATGTATAATTAAGCAGTATGTGGGATGTGATCGAACTAACAAGTATCTCTTCTTGTTTAAACATCTTTGTCACACACCTTCAGCTTTATGTTTTGGGATTGTATTATTGCTAAATACAATATTCTCTTTGAGGATCCTCTTTGTTATAAAGGGACTGTGTCTAGAGACAAGTGGGTAATTGGGCAGTATGTGGGACATGATCAGAGCAACGTATGCATCTCTTTCTTGTCAAAATACCACTACAACATAGCTTTCCAAAATACAACTAAGTCATTCACCCTGCGGTTAGTTTCTTACCTTTAAATGAGAATTGGGTCTGTAGATTTCAGCCAGGATGGCCATTTTTAGAAAAGGTATGAATAATCCTGGGCCCTCACACTGGGGGCAAAGCAGAGATGCCAGCTATCCTTGTTTGTGTACCAAGGGGATTTGGTATAAACTTTCTACGTTAACTGGATGGGTCAAAAAAAAAAAAAAAGGATTGCTGAAGGAAAATGACCATCAAAATCTTTAGTTCCATACCGTTCTTTGAGGATCAGCGTTTGCAAAGCGAAGAGCCTGCTCGAGTATGAACTTTGTCACTGTTTGTAAATATCTGTTTCACATAAACAAATTTACAAACGGTCAAGAAGTATCCTTATAAATTTCCAAAGAAAAAATGCCTAGGACTTTATCATGTGTTATCATGATATAAAGAATTTGAAGTGATCCATATGATCTTACAATTTTCCTCTGAGGCATGCTTAATAACATGTTCTTCCATGAACAAAACTGTATAAGAAATATTTGTTTCAAGTGAGTGAAGCTAAAGCAGCTCATAACTTCAATATTAAGCTACTTGCTAACCAATTACAGATAAGGGGGTTGCAGAACTCCCCAGTAATCAGCTATAGAAGGCCCCCAATGCTAAAAAACAGTCATTTTAACCTTAAAAGTTGAAATACCATGCTGAATTACATGACACAATAAGGATTGAATGCTTACCCTGAGTCCAGCCAAAGTTGTCCCATAAGTTTTATACAGCTCTTTGCTCAAGTAAGGGACTCTGCTCTTTTCAACTCCCAGTTTTTGATTCACATAATCTGTGATACAACAACCAGACCATACACACAATTCAAACCTCAAAAATTCCCTCAATGCCAAAGTAAAAGTCTTAATTGCATCTACAACCCTAGTAGGGGTGGGGTGATCCAACTCTCAGTGTGTGCAACAGTGCACTGAATCTACACAATACATTGGGGGTATTGAATATGAACACGAAGCCCATGTCCATCTGGGTCTGATCACTTTCAAGTTGCAAAGTTGGAGATGCATATAACAAGTTCATGTAAATGCCTAGGAATTAAATAGGAGCTCTCTAAATATGCAACTACAAGCTTCCCAGGGTGCATTTCAGACCCTTATTTAGATTAAAATCTAAAAATTAATATTTCCCCCCAAAAAAAGCCGAACACTCTAAAATTACATAAAGTTTGAGGCGTAGATTAGCTACAAGATTTACCTGCGATGCTGAAGGAAAATGACCATCAAAATCTTTAGTTCCATACCGTTCTTTGAGGATCAGCGTTTGCAAAGCGTTCAAACCATTGCCTATATTAATCTATGGTAGCTATGGAAATTCGATCAGGCACTACATGTATAACTTCTTTTGGAAGATGATGTAGAATTACCCCTTCTTTCTTGGGAAGGTTTGTCTCCATTACCTATTTTTATGATTGAGCATATAGATACATCTTATACCAAGGATTTCCTATTACACTAGACATTCAATCATGAATAGTTTTCCAAGATCAATGTGCATGTTTAGTTACACTGGCATGTTGAGTACTTTGAGTTGTCATGTTAGATTCACTAGCTCTGGTTGCACTGTCATCTAAGTATATTGATCAGTTTCGATTATGTTTGGTTAGATTAGAATCTTAGGTTAGGTCCGGGTTAATATTTGTTAAGTTGTAGTTTTTCCTTTTAGATTTTTGGTTTTCAACATGTCCTGGGATTTTTAGGTTGATGGGATGAGTCTGAATCATGTGGTTGGAGTTGACTTGGGAACATGGTTTGTTTTAGAGCTGTGTTATATGTCACTGGTCTTGGAATCTAGAAGTTGTTTTTGATGGGTTGATTTGAGTCATTCACTTGTTTTCAAGTTTCTCTAGCATTTGGAGTTCCGAGAATCTCAGCGTCCTGTAGGGGGATGTTGCCCCAAGTTGGAGTAACTGTTAACCTTTGAATACACACTTAGAAAAAAAGACACAACCCAGATTTCCAAATCAACATTTTAAGATCATATTAGTGGAGATGTTTGAGACTTTTACTGGTTGAATTTTGGTATAGATTTCAAGGTTGATTCATGCTAACTTTAAGGGCCTTTTCTAGCATTTTGGGTCCTCTATTCAAGGTATATTTGATGGTATAAATACAAGAGTGGGTGGCATAGGATGTGAGCTACAACAACTCTCAAATGTGCACTTTCCAAGGAAATATAAGCATCCTCCTTAGGTGAATACCGGACAGAGTAAGGGTGCATTGATGATGGCTGTTACAGGCTACAAGCTATTCTGAAAAAGGATTTCATAAGTATGTGAGCTTTTATGATAGCACTAGGGTACAATCCCGTATCAACTAGAAAGGCATAGCTTCTGTTAGTTTTTAATCCTATTTTGGATAGTATCTTAACAAAGTTATATGACAATCTATGACAGCTGATTTGAAAATCTGTTTGAGGTGTCGATTTTAGTAGGTTATGGCAGTTTGGAGGCTGCCAGTATGATAGTAGTCTAGCCACAATTTCTTTCAATTTTTCATGTTGACTTCATGCCTTCATGATGACAGTTAAATGCTTTATTCTTGACTAGATTGGAGGGTGCATTCCTCTAGAGTTATATTCACCCTTCACTCACCTATTTTAGGCATTGGCATCTTGTCAGATTTGGTAGAAATATTGCAGCCAACTAATAGCGTTAGTTGCTGCTATGTTACTCTTTGCCTTCTTTAACAAGGTTCATTTACTGGTCAGAACCCTTGGTACCAGATGCGCAATAATTTGGCTAAGATACAAAGCCAAGGAACGCAAAAGTAGAGAAATAGTTTAATTAGTTCCATAGCAGGTTTTAAAGAATAACTTGCTTGAATGTAATTAGAATTTATTAGGTACAAATGTATTGTCATTATAAGTAGCCATCATCATACAGAAAACCAACCGTTGCAGTATGTTGCACGTTTTCAACTTCAACGGCTACCAATCTATAGAAAACCATTTTGCCTCAGAGGAGCATAGGCATCGTGAATAGGAACAGACATGTCCTTTGGAGAAGGCACAAAAACAAAAAGGGACATCACATACAAGTTACAACGTAAGAAATTGTGCTAGTGAACAAGTGGACATAATGTACAATGTCAATAACTCAAGGAGGGTGAGCAGATCTCTTCCAAGAATGGACAACCTTGCCCTAATCAAGAATTGATAAGAAACTCACAGAAACAGAGGGAATAGAAAAAATTGTGTGGGAAAAGAGATTAATTCACTTGATTATTATCTTCTCTTGTAGCTATCCAATATTCCACTCAGTTTCTCTTTGATGTGGTTGTTTTTGTTACACATTTTGGAAGATACAATACTCAAATTTGAAAACAAATTTGTGTTAAATACAAGCCTAAATTCCTTCAAATTTAGCCCATGCATGTAACAGTTATGTAATAGTTCTAAAGCTACCGACTGTACCATTTGACTACAGATTAAAGATTATATATAATTTATTTTAAACTGATAACTATAAAAACTTCACTGCAGGCTTATCCTTGTAGGTATTACCATATTTAAAACAAAATTGAGAAATCTAACTTACCCACTGTGCTTCTATTTCTGTGACAAAAATTGAGTTATCAGACTTACCAACTGTGTTCCTATTTCTGTGGATTTCAAAAAGGCAATTTCAGAAATACTATCCTGCAATACCAAAACACTGTAGGACATTTCCATAAGTGGGAAACAATAGCCTAGCTAAAGTGTTTTCATAAATGAGGCCTTAGAACTTGAATTTTGTGTATCGGTTGGTGAATATATAGTGGCAAGCCTAACATAAAGTTTGAAAAATGGAACGACTTCAGCCCAAATACAAGAGCAATGTTGAATTGTCCCAGACGGCTCAGGTTTGCAGATGCATATTACATACTAAATAAAACACCTACTCCGAATATTTCCAGAGTGTATGCAAAAAATAATGTCAGACAATTAGAGAAATATGAAAACCTGAAAGTGTGGTGACTTCCAGTAATGTGGAATCAAACCAGATACAGCAAGATTATAACATGGTTACGGAGAACAGAATAGAAATATAATAACATAGACTGAAAATTAATAGAAGGAAGAAAAGAATTATTGCATATATTAGATCTGCTGCTGAGAAATACAAGGGGAAGCCCTCTATTAATAGCAACCTGGGAGGAGTCCAGCATTTAAGGATAGTTGGCAAGTATACCAAGTATTTAATGATCTACCGAAGTTAACTTACAAGTTACAACTATCTGTAGAAGGTGAGTATTAAATATGTTGACAAATATAAAGTTTTCAAGATAGAATAGAACATAATAGCATGAGGAAAATGTGAAAACCTTGAAACGGAATAGATTATAATTTATATTCACATAGATATACAAATTTGAAGGTGAAGAGATATATACATGTGTACAGCAAAAGTTTGTTGAAAGTAAATATCTAATCATAAATACATGATTATGCACGGCATCGGCAACACCAATTGGTGTCTATAGTGACTCCACGTTCAGAAAGGAGTTCTTGCCATTCAGCTCGCATTTTCCGTTGTCTATATCTTTCATTTATGTGGATTGTTTTCCTTAGAATTCTTCGAATCTTTTGTAATAGTGCAATAGTTCCACGCAAACGGTACAGAGGCAATGAATGGGGTGAAAGGAATCTAAGCTATATATCATGTAAAGTTCGTTCATGCTGGTGAATCTCCTGGCAGCATTCATAGAGCATGTTTAAATCCCTTGAATCCATATCTGTTTAGCATGAAAGAAGGTAAATAGTTATTGTTAGTGTTAACGGATGGTAAAAGTAAACTAATTATAGAGTTCAAAAATAACTAAAGTAATCATAAAATTCTTTTAAACATTACGAACATAACGAGTACTAGAACAAATGTAAAAAAAAGTAATTGTATATTCAATTTGGATAAGGTGAGGGTTTGTTTACCTCTTGGTGAAGATGCAATGAAGAGTGTATTGTTGGATAGATTGTATTTGTCTATATAGATTTCGATGTGAGCAACGACTCTTCTTTCTTTCTGCATTGTAGATGTGGATTTTCTTTCATGCGTGAAATGCATGAAAATGGAAATGCTGGATGGATTCGAAGGTATGTTAGAGATCTAACTCTTGAAATGGCGTCGAATGTTAGACCTTGGCGTTATTTGGGGTCGATGTCAACTGTTGCTTTATCTAATGTCATTCCCTATGACTTGTGTATTGTTAAAGCCCATGCCATTCGAAGTGGTATCTGTCGACGTGTGTCCCTTGTGATAGGAGAAATGGGTGCATATGTGGGGTGTGCAATGTCCCATGCTATTCCTCTGTATTGTTTGAAATCAACGACCACGAAGGATGGCAATTCTGGAGGCTTTGAGTCAGGAGCATAGCATATTGAAATGATTGTGCCAAGTGCACCATTTACAAGCCCTGCATGTACCCATAAATTGCAGGTCAGCATAACTTTTTTTCCATTGCATAACAGAAGCGTTCTGTCTAGTTGTTCTTCTTCAGATGTAGTGAATATTTGTTCCACATGTTTCTCCGCTGAGCACACAGCCACTGGTTTGTGTAATTTTTTCAACATTGATTTGTTATGCAATGCAACTGAACTGTTTGTTGCATATAAATGCATGGAGTCCTCAAATATTTTTTTATCTTCATGTGTAATAGAGGAATCTGTTCTTGACATTAGTAGCTTCCAATCTTCGATTGTAGATGTCCCATCCCTGAGATTTGTAAGAATGTTGCGGAAGGCAATCTGGGAAGGGTCAACACCTTGCTGGTGAAAAATAGTTGTGAGCGTAACGAATGTATCAAAGCTGTGCCAAAGTGCAGTACCACGTGATGTGCCAGCATACAGAGGAATGTCTTTTATAGGTGGTAGCTGGCCTAAATCCCCAACAAGGATAATGGATCGATTACCAAAAGGTGTATTTTGATGGAGGGGAAAGGCCTCTCGTAAGCGATCATCAATACGGGAAAGCATTTTTGGCCCGATAAAACTCATTTCATCAATGAGTATGTACTGTATATGGCGGAGTTGTTCTTGGAGGTGGAGGAGTGGTTGTCCTTCAAGAGGATGCATTGTTTGGATAGGGATGTGAAGGGCAGAATGAATTGTAAGTGAATTTATGTTGAAAGCTACAACACCGGTAGGTGCAAGTACCAACAATGGGCTTATATTTGGTGAGGAGAGTTCGATTAATGCATGTTGTAGACATTTTATTAGAGCAGATTTGCCCGTTCCGGCTGTCCCCTGTATAATGGTTCTAGTTGGGGGTTTTGGAAGAGGTTTTTTGAAATGAGAAGTAATATGTGTGAAAGCTTTTTATTGGGTAGGAGATAATATGTGATTTACGGGAAGGTTTGAAGAGGGATGATGTTGATTTTGAATAGATGAGCGATTATATTCAATGAAATTGATGGCAGTTTCTTGCAAGTGGAGAGGTAGGGAAGTATGAGACCAATGATGGTTGAGGTCAAAGTCACAATTGCCAATGATTTCAAGGGCATCAATTTCGATGTTCTCGCCCGGGTGAAGGTGAGAGACGATTTCCCATTCATTCATTTGAACAGGGTCAAGGGGGATGTCAGGAGGGGTAGATACAGGAGTAGATTCCTCTTCTGATTATGGAGATTGTGGGTTTTCATTTTCACGGTGAACATGCCATGCTGTATATGTTCCCTTTTTTTGTTCCCAATGTGCAATGATTTCCTCATTGCTACATCCAATGTCATTAGGGAGGGTACGGAAGGGGAAATACAATATTAATTCAGCCAAGAAAAAGTTGGTGTAGCTTGGATCAGTAGGGGAAGGGATTGTGGTGTATCGTGGCAAGATATGGAGAACTATGGGAGGAGAAATCTGTTTCCACTGGTTTTGTTTACGACGAGGAGAAAATGACCAAGAGCATGTAGCTTCTATGAGGGACAATGGATCTAATGAAGAAGGCCTATTCATGTATGCGATAATAAATGGTGGTGTTGAGGGTGAATTTTCAGAACCATCTAGAACACGTCTGAATACAGTTCTATTAAAATTTAGAGATACAAATGTACGACTACAGAGTGTGAGAGGTAATTTTTGCAACATATGGCATATTTCCTGCACTCCAATATCTCTTTCTGCTATGCTTTCTGTAAGGAGTTTTCGGACAACAGTGATAGTAGGTGCTTCTAGAGAGACGTTGTTCAAGAGGCAAAATAACATTTGGCTAAAGCTTTCTGACTTTGTTTCTGCTTTGGCTGCATATTTAGAAATATAAGCTAACACAGCATGGCATGAAAGCACTGGTTGACAATCAACATTTGCTCTCCAGATGGAAAGTAGATCGGCATTATGAATGTTCAATCTATCATCGTTACGTGCAGGCTTGTAGATTTTTTGACCTTTGTTGTCCATTAGTAGTGAAGATGTGGGATTTAACTCCCATGGTACTGCGTAGCGACATGTGAGAACTTTGTTTTTTTTGCGAAGACAAGAAGATGCATGGCACTTTTTATGGAATTGGACACAGTTGACAAGCTCTTCATAGTCATATTTCTGTGTTGATACAAAGATTGATCGTGTGTTGAGAAGACATGGGTCCTGCTTTGCTGATTAGTGGAGTAAAGCTGCGCAATGTTGGAGTTGTTGCGGGTTCCAAGCAGTTAGATAATGGTAAAAATATTTTTGAGCATTGAGAACTTCTATCTCATTGTTCCAATTGAGGGAATCCATATTTGGTGCATCTTTCAACCAAAGGAATCCATGTATGTGTGCAGATCCTCGATGCTGCCATTCGTATCTGTATGCAATTTCGAAAAATATTATTGTTTAATTCTACTGAAGTTTAATATTTTGTTTAAAAAGTAATGGTAACCAAAAGTACCTACACCAATAGTCGATTGCATGGAGGCCTTTTAGTAAGACTTCCTCGAGGAAAATTGTAAATCTGCAATGCATGTATTGGGATGTTAAATGTGGATTGTTAATTATATTTTGAATTCTCCACCTGTAATGAGCATCTGTATTGGAGGGCACCTCGGTAGGCATAATATTGTGTAGATCAGGCCATTTGGTATTAGCAACACTTAGAGTGAAGAAAAACGTTGGGCTCCCAAGCTGTGTGATCATGTCAGTTAGCTCATTATGACGCTTGTTCCAAAAAGAGCGTGTACCTCGTAGGGATGAGCCAAAGTGCATGACCATTTCTGGGATTTTTGAATTTGGAAAGTCGTGAAGACATTGCTGCAAATCTGATACAGTTGTTGGCAAATTGTTTTCAATGTTTTTTTTAACAAAAACGTTGGCATTTGATTGGCTACGGTGGTGCATCAGCATGTTATATATGTAGTAACAGAATCTTGGATGCCGGCCGAAGCGATTATCATGGTGGTGTAACAGGTGATAGGCATATTCGTGCAGCTCAACTTTTGTAATTCTTGGTTGTGCGATCATGGAAATTCCTGTTGGGAAAAGTGCGGGAAATGCCATAGAGAAGAGGCCCTCAGTAGTGTATTCATTGATAGGCGATAGAGATATTGTAGGCCAATCAATTGAATTTGTGGAGTGCAAGTAAGCATGAATGCGATCAAGTTCATTACAGGAGTTTGGAAGAATTGGAACAAATGAAGAAGGTTGGATATCTAATGAAGGTAGAATGGCATCAAGATCATGAGTAGAATCGACTATGTTTTCCTGGGGTATAAATGAAGACATGGTTACATTATGAACAATATTAGAAATATCAGTAGGTTGATCTGGTAGAGCGGAAATTGCAGATGGGTTGAGTTCAACATCTTTGTAGTAGGGATCATGAGTGAGTTTGTATTCTAGTGCTGCTAGAACACGTGATTTACAAACGATGAATTCATAAGATGTTTGAGAAGGGTTTTTCCTTCTAACAATAAGGACGTCTAATTCAGAAACAAGGCGAGGTAGGTATTTCGCAATAGTAGTAATGTCTTGAGGGAAGATGATTGTATGGCCGCTATATTTGTATTGACCACCATAGGCATGCGTTACTTGTAGAATTGGATTTACACATGCGATTAGCATTTCTTTAATCTGTGTTAAGTTCTGAAGGACATATGGTTGTTCGCCAGGGTCCATGTTGTTGGCATGAGTGAAACGGTTTTCATTTTTTGATGTTGCACATCGGGAGCAAGAGAGGGTACCATGCGAACATTTTGTCTTCATGCCTGGATGCGATTCTTTGCATAGTGTGCAAACATGCAATGGAGAAAGGTTATCTATTCTTTGCCTAAAGCGACGGTGTTCTTCATTTAGGGGGGGGTTATATAGGTTTTGGGAAGAGGGAGTCTCTTTTCGTTTTTTATAAAGAAGTCGTCGTCGCGCATTTATTGCTTCTTTGTTTTGAGCATAAAGAAGGCGACGTCGTGCTTTTTTTTCCGCATCTTCATCGTTTGATGACATATCTAACAAAGTACAAATAATTCTATGTTAGGGATGAGGTGTGAGAATTACAAATTACAAATTGAGGTATGAATGCATATGAAATGTATGACATTGTGTTGAAAGCTGAAATTTCTAAATAACTATTAATAAGTGCTAGAAAGAGTTTAAAATCACTTTGAAATAGATGTTGGTATAAACCTTTTTTTGTAGTGCCAAGCATAAGTATTTATATTATTTAAATGTGAAAGGGTAAATATACATAGTTGTAGTTATTCAAAACTGTTATTGTAAAAGTAACTGTGCATTACAACAACATGGTTGAATTTTACAATGGTATGGAGAAAGGAACTATACAGGGATGTTATTTTCTATCTAGAGAAATAAAAAGGTGTACATATAAGAATTGAGGTCAAAGGCGACGAGCAACAGAGCGTTGTGAAATGGTAAGTGCGGCAATGTCTTTTAGGATTTCCGTGCATGCATCATCATATTGAATTTCTTCTGAACTTAGCAGAATAGGTTGGAAATGCTCAACACCATTGTAGTATTCCTTTTTAATGGAAAGTGACAGAGAGAAGTGACGCCCTGATATATGACTACATATTTTCTGAAGATCAGCTGGTTCAATGGAAAGGAGGAACAAGTCTTTAGCTGTGATGCCCATGAGCTCATTCCCCGCATCATTGAAGACTGTGACATTTTGAAGCTGGCCAGTGTGGTCATGCAATTCGGTTTTCAGTTTGTAACGGTAGTCGCATTCTGGAAATTCGTCATTGCACTTTGTACAATGCCAAAGATCGTTAGAATGGTGGCTTACTTTTTTCATGCATTGTTTCCCATTGTAATCCAATGGACAAGCAAGAAAATAGAAATCGTCCATGCGTAGACGAGTTATTGTGGCACGAACCGAAACCCATACCTCTTTCTCCAAGATTTCCATGCTAGATATTTCTTGAATGGTCTTTTGTGGTAAAGCTCGCTTGGAAGACATAGTATAATTTCTGCTCAATGAAGGAGACGAAGAGCTGTAGCCTGTATCATGGAACCAAGATTAGAGTTGTTGAGTTTCTTCAATGTCTGGATTTATAAGAAGAGTGGTAGTGGAAATTGTCCCAATGGCGATTCCATTAAATTCAGTTACCCGGCCTCCTTTGACACAAAGGATTGGTGGGTTGTCAGAGGAGTGGACTCTAGCAAGGTCCTTTCCTATAGAGAGACATTGATCTCCCCATATTGTTAAATCAATGCTGAAACCTGACTTGTCCTTCAATGTTACTGTTTTTTTAATATTTCAGTTCCATCTCTTCTTCTTATTGTAGAAGCAGGGGAGGTGGAGGTAACGACACCAAGAACATCGACAAGCGTATTTGGGTTTGTGGATTTGACTTCAGCAATAGTCCTGAAATGAAAGCTTTGGTAAGGAAAGCTTGGATCATCTTCTAAACATGGTGTCACAGTTGATGTAGCAAGCAAGTAAATCTCCCATTTGTTGTTTAAATGGTTGTAGTTTGGGTTTGTTTGCTTTATTGTTCCATTGGAGACAATATATAGTTGCCCAACTTCAATGAGATTGTACAGAGATTCAGCTAAATCAGCAAATGCAGAAAGATGGATTTCATCTTTGTCACGACCAATGAGGTCAAAGCCGAAAACTTTTCCTGACCCACATGCAGTGTTGTATTTTTTCAAGGGTGTTTTTGATAATACTCTACCTTGAATCGACCAATACTTCCGGTACGGATTGAGTGATGTAAATGATACAAGCGATGTTGTAGGTGTGCTTGTTGGAGTTGAAGTATTTGGAAGAATATTTTGCGCTGATGAAGAACTTGAATGAGATTCTCTTGCCTGTGCATGCAATAGCGATGACAAGTCCTTAATCAAAGGTCTGCTACGGTACACAACTTCAAGTTCTAGGATTCGAATGGATCTGAAATGGATGAAGAAATTATTTAAAATTAAAATGAATGTTAAAATCATTTTTTATTCAGGAATAATGCAAAGAGAGTAAAGGGAAAAGTTTAAAAGAAAGCCTAATCTTACGTAGAGTTTTGGGACACTGTGCAAGTTGATTTTCTAAGTGAAATGATTGAACCGATCTGAATGTCTTCAGATGCAACTTGTGCACCATAAGCAAATGGGAGCAAAGTCCTGTGTTGATATGTGCCATCAGAGAGAGTGATGTGGTAGTGGGAAGCGTTGGTTTTTGATGAATAGACAGATCCGATGTTGACTACTTGCAGTAGAGGTTGCATCTCAGTCGAACCATTTAGCAATTTGGGGATGGCATTCTCAGTCAAAATTGGCTCCATCATGGTAGCAAAGTCCAAATTTTTTATTTGTAATGGTAATACCTGCAATTTATTTTAATGCATTGGAAGAGATATTAATGCATTAAATAAATTGTAAGCAAAGCATAAATTAGCGTTTCTGTAATCGTTATCTAATAGATTTTTCCATAATGAACACTTAGATTTATAATTAAATGCAATAATAAAGAGGATGCCACAATAAATCCATGTCTCCTTAGAAATCCATGTTCTGCACGCGGGAAACATGGTACTAAAACAAATGACTCCCTTAGATATGATCACTAAATTTGTGATTTTCTGGAGGATTTGTTCGAGCAAGCAAAGTTACAAATGGGTGAAAATGTGAAGTTGGGAAAGTTACACTTTTTGCCCTTTTTTGACATTGAAAATTGTAATTTTCTATGATTTTCAACTTCAACTCCACTAAACTCATATTTTTATTGCAAACTATGCTTTGACATAAAAACAAGAATTGTAGAGAATTGTCTTACCTCCATACCCATATTTTTTTTTTTTAAATATTGACATATAGAGGGGTAAATTTCTTGTTTACTAACTGCATATACTTGAAATTTTCAGGCAAACATAAATAGTCACTTTATCATCCTTTACTTTTTTTAGGGAAGGTTATTCATTTTTTGGAAAAAAACCATAGCATCATAATCTGCATATATTGGGCTAGTGCACAGACTATTTTTCGGTAATTTTCGGATTAAATCATTATTTTTTTATTAAAATAAAAAAGAAAACACACACACGCCACTTTCTTTTCAATGACTTAGTCAAGAAATGAGTAGCAACTTTTGAAGTAGACAGGGAGAGGAAGTGCAATATGATTTTTTTGAATTTTTTGGTGCCCTCATTTGAAAGTTATTGAATTTTCATTCAGTGCAATTTTTCGAACAATGAAATTCCACAGTGACACAGTTTAGTAAAAAATTAATAAAAAATTGAATTTTTTAATGAAACTCCACAAATCTCATATCATCATAAACTAGATTCAGAGATGGATCTAATGGTACTTTGTCCGACATATAATTTTTTTTTTTGTAGGTGTTCTGCCCCTCCAAAGTTGTAGGTTCCTGAAAACTGCAGAATTCTCTGTGTTTTTCGTTGACCAGAAACTCTCGGACGAGAAATTTCTCAAAATCTTGACCGAGAAATTTAAAACTAGTTTAACCCGCCTAGAGTTAGATTTACCGCGCGGGCAAACTCTCGACTGAAAGTTTAAAAACTCTCGGACGAGAGTTTGCACCCCGAAAGTTTTCCGAGAGTTTGCACCCCGAGAGTTTTCCGAGAGTTTAGAAAACTCTCGGCCGAGAGTTTTGTAAACTCTCGACCGAGAGTCTAGAATGTGATTAGTATTCTCGTTGAAGAGGTAAGAGAGAATAAAACTAAACAAATTATTATGCACGCATGCAACAACCTAAGCATGATAAAATGAAAAAAGTTGACACTTGTCAAATCCAATTATAACATGATTTGTATCGCTATTAATGAAACTCGTGTTACCCACTATTGATATGTGTCACGCCCCTACACCACGGGTGTCTTCCAACCACGTCTTGTAGGCAGGTGCAGTACTGCCGTACTTTTTCCTTTTCTAAATACTCAAGTACCCAGACTACGCCTATAGCAACATTCGTTAGTTATATTACAAATGTTCTTTCAATGTGCGGAATAAAACATAAACATCAATATCAATCCACAAGTACGCCCATACATACAAGGGAGGGGCAGCTCCCTTTTAAAATGAGTCCGCCCAGATATTATGTTTCATAAAAATATGATTACAATGTCCAATCCAGCAAAAACCACTTTTTCTCCTTGGCAAGGCTATTTGCCTTTTGTTCAAGCTCTAAGGCTTACCAATCATCAAACTATATTACAACAGACTTTTACAACCATTTACAATCATCAAGTTCACCTTCGGAAGTGCTGCCCCAAAACTGCCCAAGTGCTGGTCACTCGGGTCACTCAGCCGTTGCTCCAAATCAGTGCAGAGAGTTTTCTGAGCTGACCGTGCATCCAATCCGTCCCTCACCCATATGGTTGGATGCGTTTCGGAAATACGCACCTTCTTCAATTTACGCCACCTCAATCCGATACCCGACGCTCCCGAAATCGCGTTTTTAGTGTTGGGCCCCTGCCGTTACTCGGCGCCCAGAACCGACCCGACTCGACCCGACCGTCGTGCAGCTGTGCCCGACCCGACCCGACCAGAACTGCGGTGCGGCCTGCGGTGCGACGTGCACGAGCTCGACCCGACTCGACCAACGCCCGTTCGCTGTCGTGCCTTCGCCGTTTCTTCCACCAACGAGTTGTTGGCAACTCGTGGTGCAACTCCCTTGATGTTGTTCGTTGATTGATCTTCGCTTTTCGCTTGATGCCTCCACTCTCCATCACGCCATCATATATATACGCACGTCCAAGTGAAGTGTGGTCACTCGTTTGCCATGAGCCGACCCGCCCGTTTATTCATCCGCCCACGAAACGTCGCGTCGTGGGGTGTGGGGCGCTCGGCCGACCCGAGCCGACCCCCACGTTTGGTTGCTCGCCCACGAAGTGTGGCGTCGGTCACGCCCAACGCGCCGGCCGACCCACCGACTCGCCCGTCGGCTCGCTCGCCCAAGGGGCACCCGTTGTGGTATAAACGTCTTGCCAACGCCGTGTTGGTTTAACTCGACGCGCTTCTCCTCCAACTCGCCCTCGTGACTCGCCTCGCTACGTGTGCGCCTGTGCCTCTCCAACGGTGCGACATGCCGCCCGTTGCGTCGCACGGCGCCCGAACTCGTCCAAATGCCCAACCAGCGTGCCCATCCCACCGAACACGCCCATGAAGTCTTGGGGCCTTACAATATGCCTTGTTACTTTGTGAAAGTCCACAAATTGATTGCTCGATCTTGATATTATCCTACGGTAATATAAAATAAAAAGGCACCATAATTCTCTTTGGGGATTTGTAAAAGCGAGCGGTGGTCAGTTATGAATAAATTTGATGGTCGATTCCATTGTGATTGTATAAATCACGACTACAACAAGCTCAACTTTCTCTTTCATTAAGAAGGCTTCATATTTAACAAGTGGCATCAACATCTTTTTGGAGGAATCGATAAACTCAAGGGTCACCGGTTAGATTGATATTGGATTTTCTATTCCTACGGGATTGTGTAGATCTTGCACGGAAAGGGATGGGCCTCTTTCTAAGAACATCAACCTCACTTATTCTCGTTGCTCATTTTCTGAATTAGGTTAACCTCTAGTTTATGGGATTTGCATTCTTTTGACGATTGACTTCATATACATGTATTTGTGTGTTCAAATTCATATACATGCATTTGTGTGTATTGCAAGTTAGAAATTGAGCATCAAATTCATTTAGTACATATATAATTTATTTTGGAAATAATATATATTTAACATTAAAATAAAATGCATAATATGTATATTAATGTATTTTATTTATGCACTACATTTTAGATATTAAAATGCTTTTTGTTATTTTTTTGCATTAAAATATTTTTAAATATTTGTTAATATTATTTAATCCTAAATATTAAAAGATTTTATGGATGTGTGAACACTTTTTAGTTGCTCCCTCATCTAAATATTTTCATAGGTAATTGCAATTGAATGTGATAAAATGAAATGACTAGATTGTGAGAAAGGACAGAGATTTATAGCTCTAGGAGGAAGCTCCTTCATAATGGCTTGGGCAAGTAGGGAAAGTATAGAATGGCTTGGGGAAGTAGGGAAAGTATTGAATGTTGCAATTATTCCCACCCAAGTCCTTTTCACGTTGTACTCATAATTGATGATGATGTATGGGAAATAGATAAATAAAGGAAAATTCAGTCACCCACATCATTTCCACATTGTAATAAGAATTGACGATGTTGTATGGGAATAGAGAAATAAAGGAAAATTCGGTCATGTGGAATGGTAGACGCTAGTCAACACAGTTGGGAGATGAGAGCACACACTCTCTCAAGGGGAGTCATCCAATGATTGATGCATTCAAGCATTATTCGTAGAAAAGGGAAGTCAATGACATAATAATCACATCGTAGTGATGACAACTATGCATTAAGAGTGTGTGGAAGCATTGTTAGTGCACACTCGCAACTAGTCTGGAAACATTGCAAAAAGTAAAAACAACCACGTTAATAAGGTAGGGTGATTTGTTGATTCCTGCACAAGTGGAGATGTTGGTTACTCTGGAACTTCTCTTGGTTTTCAAAGGTGGAGATCCTTTGGGTAGACTTTGGATTCCCATGAAATTTATTAGGTGGAAGTGTAGTGCACTATGGATTCCTACCTGATTTCATGTGGAGGCATTATGGGATTTGGATTCTTATGGTGTAATCGGGTGGAGATTCCAAGCTTCCCAAAGGAATCTTGGGATCGTGCGAATGTCTTCCCAAAGGTTTTTGTTTCCATGAGGCTGGGGCGAGCATTTGGGGTTTCAAGTTAAGCATAGCTAAAATCCTATCCTCATGCCCATTAGCTTTCTAGTCATCTTCATGCCATTTCTCGGTGAGGACAGTTTCTCTGATATTCTCGAGAACCACTTTCCATATCTCTTCAATTTGTCAATACTCATCTCTGAATGTTCTCCAATTTCTTTCTTTCCAGGCGACCCATATGAGAAATCCCATAAAGAGTCCCCACATTATGTTAAGAACAAGGCTTTTATACCCTTCTTTTCTCCAGACTTCAATTGTATGCCCGAGGCTCTTGTTGTCCCTATCTGTTTATTGAAAGAGGGACGAAAGTTTTTTCCACAAGGTCTCAGCGACAAAGAAGTTATTCAATAGGTGTTCCAATGTTTCTACATTCTTCTTACACATAGTATATGTCAGTCGGCCATGCATTCCTTTCTTCTGCAGCTGATCCTAGGTAAGAATATTTCCATGACTAAGTAGCCACAAAAAGTATTCAATTTTCGGCCATTGTTTTTCCGACCATATTTTTTTTCCAAAGTGGTACAACTACATTATGAATGTTATTTGATTTTATGTAATGGCCTTCTTGTATTGTGAACATGCCTTTCGTGCAATACCCCCATATGAGTATATCCTCTCGTGTTGCTATTGCTAGTTTTCTAGATTTAAGTTCTTTCACATAGTTTTCCCATTGACAAGTTTCTGGAGCATTCTTCCACTGGTCTTCTAGCTTCCATTTTCGCCATTGAAGCTCTATCCCTTCATCCAAAAATTGTGTTATTGTCTTAGTATTCGGCCTGTTAGTGAATAGGAAAATCTCCCCTAAATCAATTTCACTGAATATTTTCTCCTGTTGTTGTCATGATTCCTCCCAAAACTGGGCAATGTCGCCTCCTCTAATTTCCCAAAAATTGTGTTCTCGAATGAGATATCTATTTAGTGCTATCAAGTTTCAAATAATGGATCCTTTAGGGGTCATTTGAACTTTTAATTTGCTTACAATATTTAAGGAAATTTCATTCTTCTATTCTGAGATTATTTTCCACAAATCTCTACCCCATTGTATCCATATTTACCAGAGATTAGCTCCCATAACTTGATTTAGCAAATATGGATCTCTTAACCCCAAGCCTCCGGTCCTTTTTATTTTCGTAAGCTTATCCCATGAAAGGAGAGCCCATTTACAGGCTTGTTGAGATCCTTTCCATAGGATGTTTTTAAACGTCTTAGCCATATCATTACAATAGATTTTAGGCATTTCCAATCCAGCAAGTTGATAGATGGGAATGGATTGTAAGACTGTTCTTAACATAACAACTCGATTCAGAGCATTAAGCACCTGAAATGCCCAATTTTGAATTCGAGCTTATATGCGATTAATGAGATATTTCCACCCAGAGACCCGAAGAGAATTTAGATTGAGAGGGATTCCTAAATATTTCATAGGGAAGGATCTGATGTTGAATCACAAGGTAGGCAATAGGAATCTTTGGGAGAGAATATTAGTATTAAATATAAACACATTTTATTTGTCATTATTGATAAGAGTTCCAGAGGCTTCCATGAAATCTTTAAGAATGGATAGAATTTCCTTAGATTCTTTTAGACTGGCTTGACAGAAGAGCATAATGTCATCTACAAACTGTTGGTGCGAAAGTTTTAAACCTGCCCCCCAAAGATTAAGGCCTTTAAGTTGACCTCCCTGGATCTTACTTTTAATATGTCAACCACGGCCTTCTGCTGCAATAATGAAAAGGAAGGGGGAAAGTGGATCCCCTTGTCTTAAACCCCAGGTAGCATTAAAGGGAGTTGAAGGAACTCCGTTAAGAAGAATAAAGTAATTAGGAGAAGAAATAAAAGGAATTATCCAATAGATCCATCTTAAATCAAATCCAAACACCTCAAGAATAGCCTTAAGATAATTCCACGACCTCCAGACAGGGCTCCTCTGCACGACAACAAAAAATGGATAAGGTTGTGGAGGAGTACGGGGACATCTTCACTTCACCCATAGGGGTTCCTCTGCACTGTCAGGTCAAGCACCCGATTGATTTGACCACAGGTGCGCCGCTACCCAATGGACCGATCTATCGGTGCTCTGTTCTCGAGAATGATGAAATCAAGAGGCAGATTCAGGAGCTGTTGCAAAAAGGTCACATCAGACCAAGTTCATCACCCTATGACAAAGAAATGTATTCCATTGTGCAAGCCTGTTGACACCTGGTTTCACCTCCATCTCAAGAAAGAACAAAGGGGAGAAAGGCAAAAAGCCTCTGAAACCCTCCACCAATACAACCCCCACCAATACTGCCTCGACCCAGCAAAAAAACTTTGAAGTTCTGAGCAATCTTGACTCATTGGAGCACCCTATAGTCTCCCAGGCCCCCACTGATCAAGATCCGTCATTATTAAGTCAATCTTTGATTACAACCAATGCCCCAAGCACAACCTCAGATTCAATCCACGCCCAGGCACCGCAACACAAACCAGAATCCTCTCCCATTCAGATTAATACTAGCCACACCTCACTGCAAACCCCTCAATGCACAAAAATGCAAACAGACCAGCCATCCTCAACCACTTCAAACAATCCTCTGGAGGAGATCCTAGGCAATCTAGATCTCCAAAAGGTCAATGAGAAATGGTCCAAACTGGGAGTCAATGCCATTCCCCAAGAAAACTTGGAGAAGATAGAAATGGCATACCTGCAGATAGAATACATCAACCAAAATGCAGCCAAAAGGCAATGGGGAAATAGTAGCCAAAAGAGCATTCAAGCCAACCTAGATTTGGATCAATACAAGCCACAAGGACCAGGAAGAAAAAGAGGGTGCAAATCCACAAGACACCAAATACAAGAACTAGGCAGATGCCTAATCAATGAAGGAAAAATCAGGGCCCTGGTCCTATCTGCTCCAAAGGTAGCTCAATGAAAATCACAACCTGGAACATCAGGGGGCTCAACGGCACCACCAAAAGAAGGATCTTGAAAAACCGCTTATTCTCGCTACACCCAGACATTATACTTCTTCAAGAATCCAAATGCTCTCCCAAAGGCACAGAGACACTCAAAAAACTCGTTTCCAACATTCATCAATGCATAAGCATAGATGCTATCGGGTAAGCAGGAGGGTTACTCACGTTTTGGAACAAAAGCAAATTCTTCTTGTAGAATGCTCTGTCCACCAAGCACTCATTATCGATCATTTTCAACATGCCAGACTCAGGGAAATCGATCTGCATCACCAACGTGTATGGACCCCAACGAATCCAGGAAAAGCTGAAGATGCTACTAGACCTGGATGAAGTCAAACAACACCATGGGGAAAACCACTGGATTTTAGGTAGAGACTACAACATGATCACCAATCTAGTGGAAAAAAAGGGAGGCTTACGAAGACTGGATAAAGACTTGGAAGCATTCAACACCTTTATTGTTGAATCCAAACTCATTGACATCCCCACAGTCAATGGTTTGCATACCTAGAATAATAAGCAAGGAGGAAACAGGGAGATAGCATCAAGGCTTGATAGGTTCCTCATGTCGGAATCCATTCTGCTGCAAAATATCAACATGGAGGCCATCATTCTACCTATCATAGGATCTGATCACTGGCCAGTGTAGATTCACTTCACCAATTTGGATAAGCCCCACAACAAACCATTCAGATTTGAAGCCTTCTAGACAGAGCACCCATCATTCATGCAAAACATACAATGCTGGTGGACTCAAGCCACCATAAGGAGCGACAATATCATGTACATATTCCAGCAGAAGCTCAAAACAATAAAAATCAACCTCAAACGCTGGAACAAAAACACCTTTGGCGACATATTTCAAGCCAAAAAATAACTCGAGGAAAAAATGGCGAACCTCTAGCAATATTTGATCAAAGAAGGGCCCAATGATGAAAGAATAGCTCAAGAATCAAATCTGCAAAGGCAATGGGAAGAACGGTTAAAACAAGAAGCGCTGCTATGGAGGCAGAAGTCGAGGGTGCAATGGTTAAAACAAGGAGAACGCAACACTAGTTTCTTCCATAAGTCAACCATCCAACATAGAGCACATAATCGCATCCTCTCCCTCAAAAAAGCTGATGGCGATCAAGTTTATAAAAGGGAGCATATAGGATTTGAACTCAACTCTTTTTTCACTTCTCTTCTCAGCGATCCCATTCAAGATAGAACCCGAGCCATCAATGAAATTATCGCCGCCATTCCCAACTTAGTTACAGAGGAGAAAAAATCCCTCCTTCTAAGAGAATTCATTGAGCAAGAGATTGAAGAAACAATCTTCAACATGGCCTCGAACAAGGCTCCCAGACTAGACAACTTTACAATCGAATTCTTTAAAGCTTGCTGGCCCATTATTAAGGCTGACCTTCTCAACCTAGTAAGGAACTTTCACAGAACCAAGAAAGTTTTGTCTGCCATCAATGCCACATTCCTCACCTTAATTCCCAAATCAGACCAGGCTGACTCCCCCGACAAGTTTCGTCCCATAGCCCTTTGTAATGTCCTTTACAAAATCCTTTCCAAACTGATGGCTAGCAGACTTAAATCTGTCCTCCCCTCAATCATTTCTCAGGAACAAACTGGTTATGTTGAAGGTAGGCAGATCACTAACATCATAATCCTCATTCAAGAAGTGTTGCATTCTCTCAAAACAAAAAGGACTCCAGGTATGCTTATCCAGCTTGACCTTTCAAAGGCCTTTGATAAAATCAGCTGGCACTATATGAGAGCAATCCTCCAGGCTTTTGGATTTAGTCATCAATGGAAAAATTGGATAATGGAACTGGTCTCAGGTGCTTTCTTTTCAATGCTACTGAATGGAGGACCCCTTCAACCCTTCATTCCGTCTAGAGGTATAAGGCAAGGAGATCCCCTGTCTCCGTTTCTCTTTGTCATTATGGCAGAAGGGCTAGGAAGATCCTTAGCCAAGGAAAAACAGCAGAATCAACTCAAAGGCATCAAACCAGTACACCAAGGACCCACAGTAACGCATCAGCAATTCGTAGATGATACAATGCTCATGGGCACCCCCACAGTGCAAGAAGTTTGAAGCAAAGTGCTAAAGACGCTCTCGGATGGATGATTAATGTGGGGTAATTAGGTGTTTAAAAGATACCTTTTTACAGCTCAACATTTTGGCGCCGTTGCCGGGGAGAGTGTATGCCATTTTACAGGAGTAATGCATAGCTGTTTTCCTTCTACCCGTGGAGATTTGGGTATTAAAGACGGAAGGTAAGAACCTGCGCACTGGGCAAGAAACATACTTGCTCGCAGCTCGCTTCACAGTAGAGGTAAATAAGCTTTTCTTTTGGGTAGGAATGAATAATTGTTTCTTTTGAATGAATAAACCAATTAAGCGAAACAAGAACCCTCCCAAAGCCGAAAAACCTACGGGGCCGGTGACCCTTGGGCGCACGACCTTTATTGATGAAATCTTGAAGAAATTTGAGTCTTTGCCATCCGTAGGATTTAAAAGAACTACTTCTAGACATCCTACTAGTTCCCTTCATGCTACAGAATCACCATCTGAGGCCTTCGCTGAGATATATAGTCCAACTGAGGGAATTAAGCAAGATTCCCAAGAAATTGAGAATCCTTGCATAAGTTTCCTGCAAGAAGGGAACGACAGCAACCTCCAGGAAGGAGAAGGGGAAACAGGAGAAAACACAAAATCACCTATTAAAATTACTCAGACAATAAACAGCCCAAATAGGGGAAGTGCTGTTCAACCTATTCAAAACCAAGGATTTGAGTCACCTCAAACAGTAGGACAGCAGGGAATACCCATTCCGGACAGAGGAAGTGCTGTAAAAATCATTTCCACCCCTGTTCGCCAACCTAGAAATTCCCTGGAGATCCCAGAAGGGTATTTGCATATTTTTGATCAAATGGCCCAGAACCAAAACCCGAACCAGCAGCAAACCTCTACGCTGCAATACCCTATAGTAGACACTGCAGTTAACGCACCCATGAAAGCTATCCCTCTTTAACATATTCCTACCTTTCATGGTATAACATCAGAAGATCCAGATGTGTTTCTGTTTGAATTTGATGTGCTGTGTAGAGGAAACGATTATACCACCGACCCCCAAAAACTAAAGTTGTTCCCTTCTACGTTAAAAGGAGCAGCACTAAGATGGTTTATGGGATTAGGTGGAGGTGTCATAACAGATTGGGACCATATGAAGACTGCGTTTTTAAAGAAATATCAAGACTATTGCAGGTCACAAGAATTAAAAGATGAGATATTTCAGATGATAGCCAAACCCAGTGAGACCTTGGAAGAATATGTGGAACGATTTCAGTACAATCTTCAAAGATCACCCTATGCGTCTTCACCCTTACCTGATAACGTTTTGAAAACTGCATTAATTAGGGGAATGAAATATCAGTGGGTTGAGACATTAAATCTTATGGGAAAGGGTGATATATATCAAGAAAGCTATTCTGACATTGTTGATTTGTGCATCACGTGCTCGAGGGGTAATACAAGATTGAAATCAGCTGAACGTGACATAGTTACAAGGGAGAATAAGCCCTCTAATGAAGGTGTGACTCGTGCAGAGATCGGAAATCTGTTAGAAAATTTTAAGACATACATACTGGGGACGTTAACAACACAGTTTGATATCATGCAAGCCAAGCAGAAGCAGGCAGAAGCAGAGCAGAATCTTGCAATATTCTATCCTAGGTGTAGAAAGAAACATAGCCACAAAGAATGCCCATTTGATGTGGTTAAAGTCTGTGCCATTTGTACAAGAGATCACCCTACAGAAGGATGCTCGTCGCTTCCTGGCTTAAAAGCAGTTTATAAAGAGGCAGAAGAGGAATCAGAAGTGGTGTGTCTGCTTAACCAGCGCCGACAGTGGCAGCCACGACCATCAGGTATGTCAAATGATCCATTTTCTTTTCAACCTCAATATAATGCTCAACCGTATAGCGGAATGTGGCAGAATCAATCACCATTTCCTAATTGGTCACAACAACCATTCCCTCCTACATGTTGGCCCAATCAAACAAATCAGAATAACTGGCCTAGCTTTCCTTTTTGCCCACCATTTTGGCCTACACAATGGTCCCCTTCTACTTCTCAGAATCAGGCCTTGCAGTCAAACTAGAAAAAACCTTCAAATCAGCCAGCAGAAGCTATCCCTCCCTCTCAACCTACACTGCCAGCGCCTTACCCAAACCCCCAGACTAATTTAAGACCTCAACTCCCAGCCCAACCCAACCCGAACCCAAACAATAGACTAGTTCAGTATGTTCAAATAACAGAACCTCCTGAAGTAGAAACTGAACTAACGGAGTGTAACGATCTTCAATTAAGGTCTGGGCGTATAGTTGAAATAGGGAGAAATAATGATGAGAATATTGAAAATCCATTACTGGTAGAACAAACAGAATACAATGAGAGTGAAGTTCAACAACAGAATCAACATCAAGATCAACAACAGAATCAAAAACAACAAGGAATAACTTCCTCTCCACCATTCCCAAAACGATTGATCATCCCCCGCCCATTAGAACAGCCTAATTTTGATCTTCTGGGAGAGTTAAAAAAATTATGTATCAGAATCCCTCTCCTCCAAGCCATTCAAGATATTCCTATATACGCAAAAACCATTAAGGAATTATGCATAAAAAAACCAAAGAGGAGAGTAACAACCAATCCCACTGTTCAAATAGTCGGTACCTTATCTGATTTATTAGATCAGGAATGGAAACACCTATCAAGTATGAAGATCCAGTAAACCCTATAGTAACAATTCAGATCGATGGCCAATCCTTTCCTAATGCTTTAGTTGATCTAGGAGAAGCAATCAACATTTTAACAACCACTACCTATCAGAAACTTGGCATTACATCACTTGAACCAACAACAACCTTGTTGGAATTGGCTGATCGATCAGTAGTTAAACCAGAAGGCACCTTACAAGATGTCATGGTATCTGTAGATTCCTGGGAATACCCTGCTGATTTCCTAGTTATTAATCCAAAGAACCGGCTAGATGGACACCCTTTAATTTTAGGAAGACCTTGGTTGGCAACTGTCGATGCCTACATTGGATGCCGACAAGGCAACATGACCATAAATAAATAAATAATAAATAATAATAATAATAATATTAATTAATTAATTAATAAAATATTTTTATTTATTTTTATTATTTATTAATTTATATTTTTGTTTTTATTTATTTATTAATTTTTGTTTTTATTTATTTATTATTATTTTTATTTTGATTATTTTTATTTATTTATTTAGTTATTTATTTTGACTCTTTGTTTAACTATTTGATAGATGGTTTGTTATAATTAAATCATATGAATAAGAATTAATTATATTTATTAATTAATAATAATAATTAATTATTATATAATTTAATAAAAAATTTACAAAAATTTACATATATACACCACGATTTGTTAAATTACTTACCATTATATTAATATATTAAAGGTTTTATAAATAAATAAAATAATAATAATAAATAAAATTAATAAAATTAAATAAATAATGGAATATTTACTTTTTCAAAGTCAAACTAGCCGTTATCCTAACGGCTAGTTGAGTCATCTCTACATCTATTTATACTTAATGTCTGGATCTGATATCTCACATAGTCCTGATGATGAACCACACTGGTTGGTTCGAAACGCGTCGACCTCGTTCTTTTGCATGTGATTATTACCGAAAGAATTTCTACTAATTTATATTATGGATCACAGAAGCTTAGATTCCAAAAAAACTCTCACACTAGTCACCATTGATGGATCTGGGCATTCCTTTAAGGTTAATGGTCATCGAGTTCGATTATATCGTAAGCTGCTTACCCGTGAATCCTTTTGCCAGCAGTTAAGGGAAGACTCCACCATTGAAATTCTCGCTGAAGGGGAGAATCCCTCTCCCGCGCCAGTTTGATAAATTGGTTTTTTTAATTTTTGTACATAATGCATTCTTTTTTTTCTGTTTTTGGTTTCTGTTTTTGAAATTCGTTTCCTTGTTAATACTTCTTTATTTCATTTGAATTTAGTTTCTTTATAAACGAAAAATAATAAAAATTCTGTATTTTTTTTGCGTTGCTGTTCCTTTCTAACGAAACAACACTTCTGCTGTTCCTTTTGAAAGGAACAGCAGTTTCGTAGAGTTTTTTTGCTGTTCCTTTCCAAAGGAACAACACCTTCGTAGGATATTTTTCTGTCGTTCCTTTCGAATGGAACAGCAGTTTCGCACAGTGTTTTTGCTGTTCCTTTCAAACGGAACAGCATGTCCGTAGAGCATTTCCTTGCTGTTCCTTTTGAAAGGAACAATAGTTTCGCAGATTAACTTTGCTGTGAATATCAAACGAAATGCATAAAATTCCTTAAGTTCTATCCTCGAACCATCACACATGAAAAATATTATAAATCGGTCATATTACTTTAATGTGGTAAATAGCGCAATTACATTAATCTTTTGCTGTCCCTTCACCTCATACTTGAATTATCACAACGCGATTCCCTCATTATTACCGATTTATCGTACGCATCGATTTCAGTAATTACTTAATTTGATTGACTTTATCATGATTGCGCCTGTTTTTTCACTGCCGTCCTATTGTTGTTCCACACATGCCACCTTAATCGACGGTCGAGGTCAACCTTTCATTCGTTTTGGGGGCGGAAATATCTGCATGCAGATCAGATACCCAAAATTTCTTCACCTGTATCTCTGCAATAGATTTTTATGAATTAAAACCCTTGCATTTTCAGAAAATAACGAATTTTAGCGAACTGTGCTGTGCTGTTCCATTAAGGTTACCGTGTGTTGAGAACAATTAACGAAGAACAGAAATGGGAGGACATCCAATTTGCAGCGAACCTCAGACGTTGGTTGTCTCTG
Organism: Pinus albicaulis; assembly: GCA_034641835.2. Classification (NCBI taxonomy): domain Eukaryota; kingdom Viridiplantae; phylum Streptophyta; class Pinopsida; order Pinales; family Pinaceae; genus Pinus; species Pinus albicaulis. Next base: position 46,599 of record JAXQQM020075832.1, on the reverse strand, counting down.
ATGCTGCACGGGCAATATTAGACAAACCGGGATGGATTACATACTTTATGAGAATGCAGCAACCCCATGAAGCAGTGGCTACTGAATTCTTGTTAAATCTGCAGGAAGGTTCCTCCACAGTCAGAGGAAGGTAGATAGCGGTGACCGATGAGATAATTGCAGAAGTATCCAGCATCCCCGCACAAGGAACTGTCTGGACTCAGAAGAAAATCAGAATTCAGGAGGCCATGCAAATCTTTCAAGATGAAGGACAGAGGCTAATAGTCAAAGGGAGAGGAGTACACCCGGCGTCGCTAGGCGAACCATGGACAGAATTAGCCAGGATCGTGCAGGCTTACATAACATGCGACGGTAGAAAAGACGTGGTAAGACCTCGCCATCTTAAGCTGTTAGCTGTGCTAAAACAAAAATGTACTATCAATTTACCTGCATTCTTAAACTCTTTATTGCATGATATTGCTCATGGAATTAGAAAAGCACAGCATGCAGACATGGTGGTCAGCCACCATTGCTTGATTCGACTAATAGTAAGTTACATCCTCGCCCAGCAGCAAACCGGCTGGGAAGAGCTGATTTTTTCTATTGAAGGAGGGATGGCTTTACCCACTCCGAGACGGAAAAGGATGGCCGACTCAATAGCCGGGCCCTCCACTTACAAACAATCCTTCCGATTAAAACGAAGCAAGAAAGTAATAGAGGAACTCTCGGGCAGCATTACTCAACCCCAGCAATTAAACAACTCAGATGAAGAGGAACAACCTCCACAATTGGAGGGAGCAAGTCCTCGTTCTGAGGAAGTAGAGGAATTGGAGGGAAAAATTCGGTACTCAGATGAGGAGGAAGTGAGTCACCATACCAGTAGTGAAAAACAACCCGGTACAGAGGAAGAAGTTCGTTATTCGGATGAGGAAGAGGCAAGTTACCATAGTGAAAAACAACTCGGTACAGAGGAAGAAGTTCGTTATTCGGATGAGGAAGAGGCAAGTTACCATACTGATGGCGAAAAGCAATCAGAGGAGGAAGAAATATGTTATTCGGACGAAGAAGAGATCGAAGGAGATTTAGAGGAAGAAGAAGTCGAAGGTGAAATACGGTATTCAGATGAGGAAGGTAGTTATCACACCTGTGATGCGAATAGCAGCAAAGAGGATGAAACAGAGCCTGTCGAAAATGTCAACACGAGCCCTCTGCAGGAAGACCAATTGGCCTAGATTTTGGCCAACATGAGCAATTACGCACGGTCTCTGGACCCCAACAGTGACATTAATCAAATGCCAGAATGCTCTGCCTTTGATAGGGGTGTAACTGATGAAACAGCAAACCCTAGCGAAGCTAGGGTTGCTTCTACTGAGATGCACGAACAGGAGAATGCGCATGCTGAGCCAACATTTCGATCTAGAAACCCCCAGGAAACCGCAGAGTTAACTGAGCAAATGATTCCTGAGGAATCTAATCAAGAGCATGAGACTATGGAACAAGAACCCCAAGAAGAGGTGCAAGAAGATTTCACTGAGGGCACGGCTCAAAGCCCTGCTGAGCAATTAGGGTCAGATGAGAAAACTGCTGTCCCCTTAAGAAAGAAGAAGAGAACAACGGAAGTAGAGAAGCTTTGCAGAGAAAGGAAAAAGCTTCATAAGTTGATTGAGCAGCTTAGGCAAACCATTAGGATTTTAAAAATGAAGCAGATAGCTAAGCGAACTCCTAAAAGACGAAACCTTGTCATCAAGCGAAGATCGAAAAAGAGAAGGGTCACTGCTAATAGAAACCCTCAGGTAGAAGAAGAAACGGTACCAGAGCCTACTTATGAGGGCTGGGAGTAGCAAACAGCCATCCCAACATCAGCTGTTCCAGAAGAAGAAACGGTACCAGAGCCTACTTATGATTTCTGGGAGCAACAAACAACCGTCCCAACATCAGCTGTTCCAGAAGAACCAGTTTTGAATGAAAACAACCAATCGAGCAGTCAAAAAACCTTTAGTGATTCAAAATTAGTTAGACTGCAAGAAGAACTGGCACAGGTCCGAATGGAGAGACAAAAACTGGAAGAAGATACTGTCCCAAGGAGGAAATACCAAGAATTACAGCAGCAGATGAAAATTATTCATGAGGCAGAAGCTGAAGCCCATGAAAAACGTCGAGAAGCAGAGATAAGAGCTGATAAGGTAAGCAACCAATTAAAATTAACACGAAAACAAATGTACATTCTCTGCTCATTATATACTGATGTCTTAGCTTGTAGGTGCCCTGCCAAAAATTATGCTTTGTTTCTGTTAGAAAGGTATTTGCAATTAAAAATCAAGGCAGTTAGGGCTGGAAAATCAATAGAGTTAAGAACTATAGACGACCTGATATCTTGCTGCAAGCTTTACGGGGACAAAGTACAGCGCCTGTTGTGTGAGTTTTATTTGCATAATTTAATTCTTGAAAATGACTGTGAATCAAATCCTAGCCCTTTTATTGGAGATGTACAGTTTCAGGCCTTCATTTATTTTTCCGTAAATCAATTAAAGTGGCTTAAAGCCTATAATGCCTTTGCAAGGCAGGAGAATGCATTGGATCTATGGGTCAGAAGTGAACCTCAGGACCCACGTCATTTATGGGCTAGGCAAAAAAGTCTAATGACAAGGAAAGGTGTTACCCAAGCTCTGGGGCCTGTTCATAAGTCGATCATTTTGAAAGGAACGGACTATTTTTCATCTATTAGGGACCAGGCCTATGTAGCAGCCAAGATCCGATGGAGAACCTCGAGTCAAAACGTAAAAAGTAGGGAGCCATTCAATTATAGGAACTTTGGGCTAGTTGCAGATCATTTCATTGCCTATGGCCATCTTGTCTTGAAAGAAGGGCCATTTTGGTTAGGGTGTAGGTTCCGCAGCCCCATTGTTTGGTACCCTGCTTTGGATTACAAAGCTATCTATGAGCTTCCCGAGGGACAGGCAGGACATATTCTCGAAGAGTTAGCCGCACATCATGGTTTTAGACCCTTCAATGACAAACCTTCTCCAGCTTACTCTTTGACGACTCTCCATGTAAATTATAGTTTTCATGAGGACATGAAAAAGGAAGAGCAGGGGGGTATGTTGGCCATTGAAAGAGGTATGAAATTCTTATGTATTTGTTCATCCTTTCACCATAAACATACTTCAGTTTGTCTTGAAAAGGTAATCTATCATGATAATTGTAATTAATTTGGAAAGGTTTACATTGAGACTAAAAAGGATAACTAAAGATTGTTTTTATTGTCAAATCAGGAATTCGAAGAGGTGAGGAGCTATATCAAAGGCGTGGCTAAAAACAGTCTGACTCCTACTCCATTTGCGATGAACCATAGTCAGCTGAAGCCAAGAAGATCTGAACGGATTGCCCGAAAAGGGAAAGAGACAGCTCGGCTCTAAACAAAGAAAACAGAACTGTGATAAAACAAAGGAGGTGCGAATGCATAAACTGATCGTCTTTCTTGATTTGTCCGTCCAAGGATCGAATATAAAGGCGTCGATCTTTAGTGATAGACGACGGTGAACTGTTTTTGTAAAAGACTTATATATTTCCTTTGAAATTAAATTCTCGACTCTCTGTCGTGAGAGAACGCTGTCTGTAATGTTCTTTTGATTAATATAAAAACACCAGTTTCATCTATCCTTTAGAATTCTGAGGTAGACCCAGCGGTACTTCACTATGCTGCTGTATTATTAATCTTGGTTTGTTAATGCGCAATGTGTGTTTAAGATTTATTTTCATTACAGAGTTGTTTCATTAATTGATTGAAGTAAACGCTGATCCATTGCTGTTTCATTTATCAAACTTATTATTATTTATCAGCGGTGCTGTTCTGTAATTACAGTGAGTTGTTGTTCCATTCATTTATGGATTGCTATTAGATTACAATTGGACTGTCGACAGGTTTAGAATATCCAGTTGTTCGAATTGCGATTGAATCGTAGTTGCTGTTTCTTTTGAAGAATTGTAATTGTTGTTTCTTTTATACTGCTGTTCCTTTTGGATTTCATTTCCTTTGAGTTGTTTCCACTTGCTTAGAGATCTCTAAACTGTAGAGGGCAGAGCTAATCGTTCCAGGAGCTTCATCAAACCTTTGACATGTATGGTTATTGAAATGTGTATAAGAGGATAAATTAACTTATAATGAAATATGATGAATCATTAGAGGATTTTATGAATAATTTTCTTCACCTTTGCTACGAATTTTCCAAGGAAGATGTGGATTGGGATTTTATGAATGAAAATTTTCAATATTTAGTTCAAATTTCCTTAGAACCATATGAAAATGAATCTTATATGAGTCTCCCAAATTTTCTTAGTCGTGGGGAAATTAAAATTTCAAAGGATGAACCTACTCTCCTTTTTGTTCTTTCTCTTCCTCCTTTTCCATCACCATATAAAGTAGTCTCATGTACTGGTAGTGAAGTTGGAAAACTTGAGAATCGAACCATTGATCCACTTATCCTATCTTTATTTCCTCCCCATGGACAAGATCGTATCTAGGGAAAATTTAAATGTTCTAATAAATCCATGGAGCCTTAGCTGAAGATTGATGTGCATAATTCAAAACTTGAATCTGATCTAATAGAAAGTATTTCTTATATAAGGGTTACCTTTCATCCTCTACAATTTACACCGCATGACCCTATGTACCTTGATTCGATCAACCTACTCCAATTGTAGTTTCTCTAGATACTTTTAACTCCCAATTAGTTGGTTTACATGGAAATCAGGTACAAGATGGTTACATTTTACAGGTAGAGGAACAAAAGGATGAAGACACTTTTAATCTCTCTTCTTTTTTCAAATTCCTCTATGTCAAAATGATGTTTCTACATTATTTTATGGTAAAGAATCTCAACATCTTGATATTAGTCAAGTGGGATTCAATTCATTAATCAAGATGAAGGCTTGGAAAACCATCACCCTAACACCAATGATTCCACTAATATGCATGGTGATGAGTTCCCAAGTACATTATATGATCTCTTATTTCCATAATAAGACTTGGATTTTCAAAGCTTTGACCCTGAATTTGATTTGGTTAGAATGGTGGTATCTATCTCTAAACATAGAGAGATGGTAGTTATGTGCATTCACAATTGATATTAAAAGAGGCTAAAGGAATGTCATTTTAACATAAATAAAGAACCTTATAGGTCTAAAACCCTAATCCCAAAAGATGAAACAACAAAAGGTTTGTGGATATTGAGGTGGTTAGTTGGTACATTGACTTCCTGAGGGTACAAATTTTGCATACAATATTTGTTTAGGGTGCATAGTAGCTCGGTAGAAAGAACTATTAAAGGAATACAAATTTTGACCAGGAATAGGGCATGTTATGGCAACTCTTGGCCTCTCAAATTTCCAAAAAACATCATTTAGGACCTCGAAAAGGCCCTGTGATTTTGGGGCCCATAAATTATAGAAAAACTGCCAAGAAAATATATAACCATTGAGACAATGGAAGAGGTGGGTGGCAACTGATATCCACCTAGATCACCATTGTCTATAACGAGATTTTACTTTGTTACCTATGTTAAAGTTTAATGGAAATTTTCATTTTAAGTTTGCACTAGACATGTAGAAAATGTATTTGAAGCATTATATAAATTTAAAACTCGATCCTTATAATGTTCACAAGCATACACTTTGCTTGTTCCTTAGGTTTAATGCTTCACTTTGGCTTCTTCCTTAAAATTTATTATAACTTAATATATTTAATTCATATTGCATTGAGAGATGCATTTTATAGTTTATATATGAGAGATATGTAATGTGATGATGGTTTAAAATTAACAAGTTATTCTATATTTAAGGTTTAAGCTACCTTGTCATTTTTCAAAGGTTAATTATATTCCTTTACCATTAAAAGCATACAAAATTTTATAGATAAATATAAATTAATATTATTACCCATTATTGATTGTTCCAAAATTACAAGATGGGAAAGAGTGAAAATGAGAGAATGTTTTCAGATCTAAGGTTTTCCTCAGCAAGTTGTGTTTAATTGCAATGAGCAAGCAATACAACAAAGGATTAATGAAAGGGAAATTTGAGAAATGAAAGGATGGACTCCATAAGGTGCCATGATGTCACGCCCCTACACCACGAGTGTCTTCCAACCACGTCTTGTAGGCAGGTGCGGCACTGCCGTACTTTTTCTTTTTCTAAATACTCAAGTACATAGACTACACCTATAGCAACATTCGTTAGTTATATTACAAATGTTCTTTCAATGTGCGGAAATAAACATAAAAATCAATATCAAACCACATGTACGCCCATACATACAAGGGAGGGGAAAATCCCTTTTAAAATGAGTCCGCCCGGATATTATGTTTCATAAAAATACAAGTTTACAACATCCAATCTAGCAGAAACCACTCCTTCTCCTTGGCACGGCTATTTGCCTTTTGGCCAAGCTCTAAGGCTTTCCAATCATCAAAATAGCCTAGAAAAATCATATACAATCAAGAGTTTCAACCTGCGGAAGTGCTGCCCTAAACTGCCCAAGTGCTGGTCACTCGGGTCACTCAGCCGTTGCTCCAAATCAGTGCAGAGCGTTTTCTGAGCTGACCGTGTGTCCAATCCATCCCTCACCCATATGGTTGGATGCATCTCAGAATTACGCACCTTCTGGTTTTTACGGCACCTCAATCCGACACCCGACGCTCCCGGAATCACGTTTTTAGTGTTGGGCCACTGCCGTTACTCAGCGCCCATAACCGACTCGACTCGACCCGTCCGCCGTTCAGCTGTGCCCGACCCGACCTACGGTGCGGCGTGCATGACTACGACCCGACTCAACCAACGCTCGGTTCGTCTTCATTTCTGCGCCCAACGAGTTGTTGGCAACTCGTGTGCTACCCTTGACTTCTTGCTTGTTCGTCCTTGTTGCTTTTTCGAACTTGGTTGCTTCACTCTCCACTCAGATCATCACACATGCGGAAATAAAACAAGCGATAACACATCAATTCATCATACACATTAACATAGTATGTATGGGGAAAGCTTATTACTGAAAACCCCGCAGCTATTGTGTATATTATAATGGAGAAAACATGTAACAACTCAGTACAATACTCCTCACAAGTACTCAGTACTATCTCAGTATGATGGTACCTGATGTCGATGTGTTTGGATCTATCATGAAATACTAGATTAACCGAGAGTTTAATGCAACTCTGGTTATCACAGTAAATCACTGTAGGCTCCAAATGCAACCCGAACAATCCAACGAGGATCCTCCTCATCCAAATAGCCTCGCATGCAGCCAAGCTTGCTGCCATGTACTTACCGCCGTCGAATCAGTGCCACTTTGTCTTGCTTCGCCTACCAGAAACCGCCGTCGACCCACGTCGAAACTCCTCCGCATGCTCTTCCCGTCCGCGTCCCCTCGCCCACCGCACGGAGCCGTAAAGCTTCACTCCATCCTCCGTCTCAGTGATTCTACATCCCGATGTGCCTCTAATATAGCGCAATACATGCTTTCCTGCCTTCCAAAAGAGCTTGGTAGGCTTAACCATAGCTTGTGAAAGCTGGTTAACAAGATAGCATATATCGGGTCGTGTATTGACCAGATACATAAGCGACCCCACCAACTGTCGATAGACAGTGGCATCCACTACCTCCGCTGAAGTAGCATCCTCCTTCCTCCAACCACCAAGAAGAGGAGTGTCAACAAGCTTGCAGCCTTGCATGTTGAACCTCTCCAGAATCTCCTGGGCATACTTGCCCTGAGAAACAAACAGTCCTCCGCTGCGCTGCCAAATCTCCAATCCCAGGAAATAATGAAGGATGCCCAAGTCCTTCATCTCAAACTCTCGTGCAAGATCCTCCTTGCATGAAAGTATCAACTGCTCATCGCCAGTCAAAATCAGATCATCTACATACAGTACGATGATCAACAGCTTCCCCTCCACCACAATCTGGTGCAGGTTAGGATCTGCCTCACTCTTGGAGAATCCAAGCCCGGTGAAGTAGTTGTCTATCCGAGTGTACCAAGCACGAGGTGCTTGCTTCATCCCGTACAGTGCTCTCTTGAGTCGGCACACATGCGACTCACTGCTGAAGATCTCAAAACCTTCAGGCTGCTCTATGTACACCTCTTCCTCAATAACTCCATTGAGGAACGCAGTCTTCACATCCATCTGATGAATGTGCCACCCCATCTGCGCCGAGAGAGCAAGGATCGTCCGTATGGAAGAGTACCTTGCGACAGGTGCAAAAGTCTCCTCATAGTCAATCCCCTCGATCTGTGAGAAGCCACGGGCGACAAATCTCGCCTTGTACTTCTCCACACTCCCGTCAGCCGCCTGCTTCACTTTGTAGATCCATCGCGAACCCACCATTGATTTCCCCACCGGTCTTGGGACAATCTCCCATGCACTGTTCCTGATGATCGAATCATATTCTTCGATCATGGCATCAACCCATGCGGGTTCCTCCACAGCTTCCTCAAAAGAGGATGGCTCTGTCACAACACATTGACTCATAAGAGCCATGTATCCCGTGTACCGATCCGGTGACTGTCTCTGTCTGCGCTGTGCTGTAGGTGGTCCTACAACCTTCTCTGCATCCCGAGCCAGTCGCTCAGCTTCTGTAGTGCGCATGCGCCCTCTGATGGTTGGCGCTGCCTGGGTGGTTTCTTCCACCTCCTGAACCTCCTCTTGTGGCTGATCCACATCCCGAAGCTCCTCCTTAGGAACTAACAGCTCCTCATCTGCATGCAAGTGTAGCTCCCTCTCAAGCGAACACTGCATGGCTTTCTCCTCCTGGAATTTTATATCCCGTCGCACAACAGTCTTGCGACTGTCTGGCACATACACCCGATAGTTGTGAGGTGTATCAGTGTACCCCACAAATATTCCAACCTCAGCAGTTGGATCCAGCTTCCTTCTTGCATCCTTCGTCACATGCATGTAGACAGGAGAACCGAAAATCCGCAAATGGGAAATATCAGGCCTCTTGCCAGAATAAGCCTCCTCTGGTGTACTCATGCCAAGAACCTTGTGAGGACAACGGTTCTGCACATACACTGCTGTATTGCATGCCTCAGCCCACAAGTGAAGGGGTAGGCCCTGATCATGCAACATCACCCGTGTAGCACCCACGATCGTTCTGTTCTTCCGCTCAGCCACCCCGTTCTGTTGTGGGTTATGGGGTGCGATGAGCTCTCTCCGAATCCATTCTATGCTGCAGAACTCCTTGAATTCAGCCGAGATGAATTCACCACCATTGTCGCTCCTTAGAGCAATCACCTTCTTCCTCGACTCCTTCTCGACCAGTGCTTTAAACTCACAGAACTTCGCGAATGTATCGCTCTTCTTCTGCATGAAGAAGATCCAGCACTTTCGAGAGAAATCATCAACAAAGATCACATAATACTTGTGCTTTGCTGTCGAAGCAACTGAGAAAGGACCACACACGTCTGTGTGAACTCTCTCAAGGATCGTCGTGGCGCGACCATCCTTCTCGTGAAAGGTGGCTTTCACATACTTCCCTAAAGTACACCCCTTGCACTGATCTGACTGCGCAAGAGTGCCCTTAGGAAGTCCAGTAGAAATCTGCTGCAGAATCTTCAAAGCTCCATGGTGAAGATGGCCCAATCTCCCGTGCCATAGTTCGCCCTCATCATCCCGGCTCACCACTTCTCCCGCCTTGCATGCCATAGCTGCGCAGTCATCTACCTGCAACTGATAAAGGTTCTGAGTTCGAACCCCTATCTTCCGGGTCTCTCCAGTAGTCTTACTGCGCAGGAAGGCTTTTCCTTCGCTAAAGACCACATCATACCCCTTATCCTCCAACATCGCCACAGAAATCAGGTTCTTCTTCAATCCAGGTACATGCATGACATCCTTCAAGACAAAGGGTTTACCAGACTCCCTCTGAAAGGATATGGTACCGATACCAGTCGCACCACTGTATCTACCATCATCGCCCATCTCGATGTGCACACCCAAATCTTTGTCCTCCAGATCTGAGAACAACTCCCGATCTCCCGTCATATGAAATGACGCACCGCTGTCCAAGAACCACACCGATCCCAGCACACTTGAAACCAAGCATGAAATCAGTGAAAATTCAAGCTCGAACTGTGAAGCCAAAGCTTCTCCATCTGCAGATCTTCCCGCTTGCTTTTTCTTCTTCTTCTTTGGACAATTGGTAGCATAATGTCCGTGATCATGGCAGTGAAAACACTTCACTTTCGCCATATCCTGCTTCTTGCCCTTTGCACCGGAATGATAAGTTTTCTTACCCTTCCCCTTCTTTGCTTTGGCCACCAAAGCGCAGTTTTCTTCATTAGCTCCCTTTGATGAAGATCCATCTCGAGTAGTCCTCCTTATCTCCTCCTGCATGAGATCCGCCCAAAGGCGCTCCCATCCCGGCAGCTTCTCCCGACCATTGACACTATCTTGAGATGAGTGCCAAGCCTTCGGAAGACCAAGGAGAGCCAGGTCGACCATGTCCTTGTCTTCGACAGTCACCCCCACACTTCCCAGCTCATCTCTGCATTGAGTGAACTTCGTGAGGTATTTGGCGATACTGTCGCCTTTCTCCATCTTGATGTTCCCGAGCTTATCTTTGAGCGCCAGCTTCCTTTGGTCGCTCTTACTCTGGAATAGATCCGTCAAAGCTTTCCACATTAAATATGGAGAAGCCTTTCCATGCAGGCTGGATACAATATGATCCTTGACGCCCTCCAACAGGATTCTTCGACATTTCGCCATCTTCTTTTGCCATGCTTCGACTTCAGCAGGATCAGTGGGCTTTTGGACATCCGTATCCACGAACTCCTTCAGTCCATTATCTTCTAATACTGCCTCCATGCGATCCTTCCATGCAACATAATTCGAACTGGCTTCAAGAGCATATTCGAGTCGCAAACCGTTGAAAGACATTTTCAACTACGGCACCAAGAAAACAAAACTGCTGCAAAATTCGAATTCCAACTCAAAGCTCAATCGCTCTGGATTTGTGAGAAAAAAATATTTCTAGCACAAAGATCGACTGCAGGGGAATTTACTGGATATATCACCTTTCAAATAAAGGATGGATCCAGAGGCTACCTGGCCCGCATGCAGACTCTGTCTACCGAAATAAGTTTGTAATCACTGTGATGATCAATCTCTGCTTCAATAGCTCCGATACCATGTAGAAATTTGCTGAATAATGATTAATTATCCACCGAGACTATCCCGATCACATACAATTCGAATTTATATGCAACACATAATCTCTTCCACTCAGATCATCACACATGCGGAAATAAAACAAGCGATAACACATCAAATCATCATACACATTAACACAGTATGTATGGGGAAAGCTTATTGCTGAAAACCCCGCAGCTATTGTGTATATTATAATGGAGAAAACATGTAACAACTCAGTACAATACTCCTCACAAGTACTCAGTACTATCTCATGAAGTTACACACAAACTAGCTTGGTTTTGAACAAGTCACGGGTTCAAAACTCAACCACTAATTGCTTGCCTTTATTGCGCAATCATGGCCTATCTAAATAGAGATCCAAGGTTCGAATCTCCTTGGCTTGACAGCGCAATCATCATTGGAAATTGCCTCCAAGTGTGGTGCAAATCTCATGCACAACTGATGTCACAACTGATAGCTGTACTCACCCTTTCATCTACCTCTTTCACTGGTCTCCACTGAACTGTCCATGCACCGTAGTGAACTGATGTGTTCTTGAGTTGAATAATGAGTTACTAATTAATGAATTAAATAATATTTAATTCACTCCACTCATTACTAGTTGATTAGCTAGTTAAACTAATCTCAACTAGTTCAACTAAGTTAAACCGAACACAACTCCACCAACTGTCTCATCAACTCCACCAAACTTCTGCCACTGAATTCCTAACTAAAGTCAACCATGCATGAGCTCACCAAACCCTTAGGAATAGTGTAATTCCTCTGTCAGATGCATGAGCCACTTCTGTAGCTCGAACTGAAGTGCTCCAAACCATAGCTTAATTAAATAAATTAGCTAAGCAAACCATACACAGTGACTATGCTGGCAAGCTGAGGAATGTCTTCTTCATCAAGAACCAATCTTTGTATATCAATAAGCCAGACTGAGATGGATGTCAATGCAGCACCAACAGAAATTCTGATTGCAACAGACAAATGGAAGGAATTATTTCATCAAACGAACCTGAATGAGAGCACCACCTTTCAACTTACATCATTATGGACTTTAAAATAATAATTAGAGTCAAAATATGATAATAAATTACTCAAGAATAAAAAAAAATAGTCGAGCGAGGTATAAGATGGTTGAAATCCCATGTATGTGCTGACCTCTTGCTCTGTTACACAATCTTGTAAACATGTGAGATGCTTAATTTATTCTGTATAAGATGGTTGAAATCCCACCATGGCTATTAATTATCTCTACAAGAAAGCAAGGTAAAACAACATGTATTCATTCAAATAGATTGCAATCTACTAAGGTGTCTTCACATGAATGGCATGCACAGCAACATTTTTGGATGGATTTTGTTAAAGGCTTCCTGATCTGTATGCTGAGAGAGGCTGTATGCTGTGATGGTTGAAATCCCACCATGGCTATTAATTATCTCTAGAAGAAATCAAGGTAAAACAACATGTATGCATTCAAATATATTGCAATCTACTAAGGTGTCTTCACATGAATGGCATGCACAGCAACATTTCCGGATGGATTTTGTTAAAGGCTTCCTAATCTGTATGCTGAGAGAGGCTGCATGCTATGAGTTTCCCAATGCAAACAACACAGATTGAATGTCTTTTGAAGCATGTGAAATATATAACAAGCAGCACTAAGGTGTCTTCACATGAATGGCATGCACAGCAACATTTCCGGATGGATTTTGTTAAAGGCTTCCTGATCTGTATGCTAAGAGAGGCTGTATGTTGTGATGGTTGAAATCCCACCATGGCTATTAATTATCTCTAGAAGAAAGCAAGGTAAAACAACATGTATTCATTCAAATAGATTGCAATCTACTAAGGTGTCTTCACATGAATGGCATGCACAGCAACATTTCCGGATGGATTTTGTTAAAGGCTTCCTGATCTGTATGCTGTGAGCTTCCCAATGCAAACAGCAAAAATTGAATGTCCATTGAAGCATGTGAAATATATAACAAGTAGCATACGTATATGTTTGTGGGGAAAGAAACTTTTTTGATACTTGGAATAGACTCGAACAAATAACGACAGATTGAAGCACATAACACAAATGAACAAAACAAGATTGAAGAAACAAATAACAGATGTCTGTGCTGACCTCTTGCTCTATTACAACATGTATTCATTCAAATAGATTGCAATCTACTAAGGTGTCTTCACATGAATGGCATGCACAACAACATTTCCGGATGGATTTTGTTAAAGGCTTCCTGATCTTGAATCAAAACCTTGATGAATCTGCATCATAAATTATGTACCAACACACATATAAGCATCCACATGTCAATTTATTTGTTCAAGAAATCCACAATATAGTCTTAAACTATATAAAGTCCAATGCACTGTAGCAATTATATGTTCTAACCTTAGAATCAAAGTTCATTGTTCATCTTGAACAATGTGTTCCACTCATATGAAATGTGCTAGTGGCAAATTTTCCAAAATGGCATCATGATCATCTATCGATAACCTCCATTGTCACTGTTTTTTTCTACTCTTCACTTGCTTCAACTGCAGTCGAGTTGCTATGACCAAGTGACTATATTGGGCATAAATAACCTTTGGCTGGTAATCTTGAAAAATAATATGATCTTTACATTTCTTTACTTCTTCAAAGAAATGTCCCATTAACACCATTGAACCGATTGGGTGTGTATAATTTGAGGGATCATTATACTCTTGCAACAGCGTGGATTTAGACATAGTGCATCGTAATAAATAATAATGCACTTTTTCTTGATTATTTTCTGGTGCAATGACAGCAAAGACATCACCTTCTCTAACCATATCAGAGACACGATCATTATCATTGTCAATCATAGCCACTTCATTGTCCATTTCCTTGTCACTCACATTTCCAAATGGGGGAAATGGTGTCAATTGTTCGAGTTTCCATGGTTGAACAAATTTCTTAATTTGGTTTTCACATTCATCGATGGACTCTGTCTGATCAATACATGCATAACAAAAGCAAGAGCACTTTCGTTTCTCAATGCAATGTATATTTGTCATGTCCTTACTCCTAATTGAGTATAAACTTCTTGTTTTAGGGATTACACTGGCATTATATGGCAATGATCTATCAACATCACCCATTGCAATATTCCAAAAGTACCTGCTTGAGAAAAACACACACATATGTATGAGTCAAATTTTGAAAAATATTAAATATTTTTTTGATAACAAAATACGTGCACATATATGTATACACATATATATATCTACACATGTATAATATATTTTTAGTTAAATGTGTATGCTTACCTATGCACATGAGCCATCCTTGGGTTTGATACATGACTTAAATTTTCCTTGCACCAATTAACAACATCTAAAGAATTTGCAAGTCGGCAAGCAGAGTGATTCAATTGATACCTCCTAAGTGCACGTTTTACGCATGCCCCAGCACCATCATGCTCTCCTTTTCCATGCCCCATCTCAAAGAAATTCCATGTATGTCGAATGTTGATTTTCCTATGAAGACGAGACAACCAATAGAACGATCTTGCTGATTTAAATTGACCAGCACAACCATCTCACCATACCCAATGTTCTTTAAAAGTGACTCTTCGTTTCAACAAATCATTATAAATAACATTAAAACAATGTTGAACAAAACACGTGTCATGTGTTCGATCATCACTGATGTAGAAATGGTACTCCTTAATCACCTCATGATTATTTTCATCGCTATCAAAACCATCGACAGCAAGCTCTGCGTGTCTATACAAAATATGCACAAATATCGATACTTGGTCTGAATGATAATACTCACTTTGTATCTCCTTTTTTGGACTAAACGTGTAATTCTCAGCGAAATCAACCACTGATAATATTGTTCCTTTTGGGAACACCTCACGTGATTGCTTGAACTGTAAATCCTGCCATCGTGCTATATGACAATGCTTAATATATTTGTATATTTGCACCCTGAACTTCTCCATAAAAGATGTCACTGGAATCTCGTCATCAAGTAAAGTGATCTTTTTGATGTTGTGCTTGAATCTGCAACAGGAGTGTAAGTAACATATTCATATCTCTTCCAATTCAGACTGAGATTTGACAGTCTGGGATCATTAGGATCAATGGGATACTTTTCATCATAGAGTGCCAAATGAGAACATTTGTCGCATTTTCTTCCACCAACACATTCCTTTTTATAAAATAATTCATTATTCTCTCGTGGACATAATATCTTTGATAAAAATTCATGAACACTTGAAGGAGGAGGGTCATTTGACCAATATTTTATGCCAAAATTTACAAATGTCTCATACAATAATTCAAATTCTACATGGTATCGACAACAACATGTGTCTCGAATAGTGATAGGCCTGACATACCATGGTTTAAGCTTCACAAATGTGCTAAGGGAAATATTCACATCAATATTACTCTCCATAAAGCTCTCGAATAATTCTACTTGACTGACCTATGTTATATGTTTGGAATGAGATTCATAAACTACCTTAGATATATGGCGTCGCAGTTGATCCTTTTCATTTGGCGACACACGAGAGTTCGAATCCAAAAACTCTTTTACCCTATCCCTCACACCATCAGGAAGTCTATCATGATATGGACGCCTGCAGATATTAGCCCAACATGCTCCTTCATCATTCTCATCTATTTGAGTTCTAAATTTTGAATGCCTCCATAAAAATTTTCTTGATGTTTTAATCAATTTTGAAGTTGTTGACATCAACCGACTTGATGAAGTTCCTTTCACAACTGCACCTGTTAAAAGTGCTCTACGAGCATTCTTTGCAACATTAGATCACCCTTTGGCTAGTATGCCAAGCGCCGATGTCACATTATTTGTTACCATTTCATTTGCTAAAACCTCTTTTTCACTTTTAATGCCCAATAATTCCACAGCATTTGTGAGAGATTTGTGCTTTATAAGTCCACGTAATAGTTAAGCTTGTGCTATGATAGATAAACCTTCAAAAGTATGTTTCAATACAGATTTTACTTTATCTCGAACTGTCCTTTTAGCCAATGGTGGTCCCAATTCTTCAATTTTAGTTGCATCCATATTTTCTAGAAACTTGTAGTTGTATACAACGTTATTGGAACTTCCAATTAATTGCAATGAAATTGGATGTGTGGTTGCTTCTTCTTGTGGATCTGATGTTGTCCCTGCATAAAAAACAATATTAAAACTTCTAATTTGAAATTGACATGTATACAAAATACAAAATTCAAATTGAAGAAACTAAATTGACTCACCAATGACATTGATATCAATTATATTCTCGTTGACAAGTTCCTCAACATTTCTCATTTCCTCGTCATTGTCATGTACCTCTACATCTATTTCACGATGCTCTACCTCCACATTTCTTTCATGCCTTAATCTTTCCCTTTCCTCTCGCCATTTTTTTTGTGATTTCTCATTTTTCTCCTTTAAATCTTTTCTTTTTCGATCGTACCTTGATATGCAATTCCTTTGGTTTCCCATGTTCACACAATTGGAAACCTAAAATCCAATTCTATTTGGACCAAATACCTAACAAAACATAAAGAGTTCAAACTAAGTACTTCATGCTTTCATAGATTGCAAGATTGCAAAAATACTCCATGTCTTCATAGAGACATTATGCAAAAATATTTCATGCATGCACCCAAAAACATTTCAAAAAAAAAAATTGCACCCACAAAAACTTTCAAAAAATATTTCCCACCCAAAAAACTTGAATTTTTTTTTTTTTTGCCAAAAAAAATTTTGTGCACAGAAAATAGATTGGAGCACCCTCACTAGATTGACAGTCACCCCTAAAAGCCAGGCTCAAGAGGGAGAGCTAATTAGAAGAAGGGTGGTAAGATAGATCAACCTTTGGTCATTTCCCCTGGCCAAAAATCCCCATCGGCTAGCACCTATAGCCTAGAACAACAAAGAGGAATGATTCTATAACTAACATAGCCAAAATTTTATATGTGGAAAATTCAATGAAAAATATAAGTAACATAGCCAAAATTTTATATGTGGAAAATTTACAAGCTACATATGTGCAAATTTCCAAAATACAGGAAAAGAATTCGGACCTCCGCAGTTTTTGTCGGAGTTGTGTGCAAACTTTCGCGCGAGAAAACTGTCCACCGAAAAATTGCATCGATTTTTTATTGAAACATTTCATAAAACTCCTATATATATAACATTCAATAAAAATCTCGGCCGAGAGTTTTTATAACTCTCGGCCGAGAGTTTTTATAACTCTTGTCCGAGTGTTTTATTTTAATAATATAACCAAAATTCTTCATTCGCGCGGCATTTTGCACTGGTTGTTTTCGCGAATCCCATTTCCCATCTCTGATTCCCTCAGATTCTAGGCGTTTGAAGGAGTTCTCAAGGAATGAGGAGGCTCCCTAAAGGAAGGAGATTTTGAATTTGGAGAGTGGAGTCGCGGATGTTGTCTTTGTTGAGGAGAGGCAAGACTTGTGGGAGTGGTCGTGCTATTGGTTGGAATCTGGCTATTGTTTGATTATGTAGATGTAATAGATTTAGATGGTTAGGAATGAATTATAGGGATGGTTTTGAGATTGTTATGATAGTTTTTATCTTAGTCATTGCCATCTATATTCTTATTTCCATATATAACCAACACAATTCGAATGATTAGCCAAGAGGTGTATATGTTACACCAACCCTCTTCATCACAGGAGTCATCAGAGGATTCAAACAATCTGGAATCTACGTGGTGTTTTTCAAGATGGAGTACTCTATGGAGAAAGTGGGTAGATACTCTAATCATATCTAGGCCCTGTAAAAATTTTGGTTTCCGATTATGTGAAAGGTGGTGGGTTGTTCCTGGGTGTTATTGTTGTTGTTGTTGTCATTTTTAATGGCATACTATTTCTGCCTGGTTTTTCCCATTGCTCCTTTCCATCTTTGTATTTTCGGTGATACATTTCAGGTTAATTTCAATTTTTTTTCGGGATGACAGTCTGGAGTTATACTTCTAGGGGATGCAATTCGGATGTTGATAATTGAATGCAGCCTGATTGGTTGGTAAGGTAATAACTTATGGCCGTTTGAACATGGAAGGGATTAGGCTCTGTACTTGGCATCTTTGAGTTTTTCGTAATCACATAGCTTTTCTTTCTCTCGAGGTTGTATGTAGACTACCTCTTTTATGTACACTGACAGTTACTAAATATGGGCTGCCAGACTATATTAGATTGAGTGCTCAGATGATCCGCTGGAATATTTCCCCTATGGGACTCTCATGCCTCATTATGTGAACGGTTTTTTCCTGAATATTTTATTGTAGTGGCGGCTTTTTGATTTCATCAGTCTATTAAGTCACTGACAAATTTTTTTTAAGTGACTGAAAAATCTGTCTCTGGGTGGTCATTGGGATTTTGTCTACTCAGAAGATTAGGGGGAGGGTCCCCTTGGGATTAGACTTTCCTCTTTCGGATTCTTCCTATCCTCTTCATTTAGTCCTCTTTTAAGTACTCACCCACGGCATGAGGTGTGGTGGCACCTGATATCTGACACCTGATTGTGGGGTTATTTCGGTCTGTGTCGCTACCTTCTTTATTCCTCTTTTCCTTTTAGATGTACTTTTCTTATCTTGGATGAGAGCGTGTTTTCTTCGCCCATATTAATCTTTGCCTTATCCTTCCTAAGTCGCGGAAAAATACCATTTGTTTTGGCTATTTCTCCATCTTTTTGGCCGAACTCCTAAGGAGTGTCCCCTGATGTAGCTGGCTTACAGAATCAATGTAATATTTTTTTACAGTGACGGCACTGATATATCACTGTACTTCTGACGGATTAGAACATCAGGAAAGGTTATTAACATGCTTGGAAGCCTTCACCTGGCAGTAAAGTTATGGATGTATTAAAATCAACACCGACTCAGGAGGAGTAGTCAATTGAACATGAGATTGATGATTTAATCATCCAAAGTTCTTTTGGTAACAAGAAGCCGGAAACCACGAGCTCCGAAGAAGAAGACGACGCAAGAAAAAGAAGAACTATTACAAACACAGGATGGAGATAAATGAAATTTATTTGGAATATGAAGACTTGCATAGGAGGGTGGCAAGCTTGCAGAAACGTGTTGTAATTGGACGGTGGATGTTTCCTGACAATAGCGATTTAGATAATCTTGTTTGAATTTGGCACAATTTAATTTTCTTATGTTGGTTTTTGTACACGAGCTGGCTTTCGTTTTGGTTGGATCCACAGTCATTATCAATACTGTGCACCTTTTGGAGCAGTCATGGGTTCACACTTGGTTTTCACAAGCGAGCCTGATCTGAAGACTGACATCTGAATGTCATAATTGTGCATCAGGAGAGCCGGTTTCTTCTAGTTGTTTCTTTCATAACATCATAGTTTTTATTCTCATAAGATGCAATGGCTTATAGCTTTCTACAGGGCCAACATTAGACACATCAAGCGAGCCTGTTTTTGTCTATGATTATTATGTTTTTTCTTCAATCCTTATGAGTTCAAGGGCTGATCTGTTGATTTTTCTTTATCTGGACTCGCAATCTATTTGGGATGTTATGCACCCATATTTGTATGATCCCCACATACTGTTCTCACTTCAAGACTCCTCCTTTCTTAGAAGTTGTCACTTTGGAAACTGTTTCGGATCCGGTTTTCTTATCACCACATGATGGGAATGTAATGTTTTGTTAAATGCACCGTTAAATAAATGAATTTTCATTCCATGCTAAACAAGATACAAACATTATGGAAGGATTGACATTTCTTCCAATGAAGTAGAATAACTTGATAAATTGTGTGATGGTTATCACTGTTGATCAGATGTTAAAGAAGATAATTTCTAGCATATGCTTTATAAGACCACTTGGGTAAATAGTGATTAACCCTCAAACCAACTATTAGATTTGTTTCTTTCCAATTTCTTGCTGATGTGTTCTTGCTAGTTATGATAGGTGCTGATTTTATTTAAATTAATTGTGAATCATCGGCCTTGATGACAAGCTAAAAATTTAAATTTCTGTAATTATTCAGTTTTCTTATTATTGAACCTTGCTCACTTCCAAAAACCTTGTTTGTAAACTTATTGGTCCTTTATATTTTAACCAAGACCTTTCTCACAAGTAGGAAGCCATTGTGAAGGGAAATTATTATAATTCTTTCATGTATTTATTCTCTCTGATTACTGTACTCGGGGTCTTCGTTTTCAAGATCAACCTCTCTACTCTGAGAGCAAGGGGATTGTTGAACAACAAATGAGGTCTTTGAGATAATATACTTGTTGTCTACATAGATCTCATTGTGGCTTTTGATATATGTTTGGCATGAATATATATTTCCAATGGTGTTCCTTTTTAATACTTTTCCAAATATCATAGGATTGTCACCCTTGAATTTGGTCCCAATCTCAGGATCATAATTTTTTCTTCATAGAAGTTGCCTCTACAACATCTGTAATAAATTACAGAGTTGGAAAATTTACTTTCCTTCTTTTCCGAGGAACAATGAATCATCTATAAAATGTATGTCCTCTTTGCAAGTTTTAAGTGCCTCCAATCTATATCTAAATTCTAAATCATCGGGGCTCTTGTGTATTTTACTATTACTATTACTATAATATATAGAATGCTCCATATTATAGAAGAGTGTTGTTCCCCTATTTCAATTTATGCATTATGCCATTCAGTAACAATTAAATCATGCATGTAAACCATCAAGGGAATCAAAATCCACACATTGAGGAGTTCAATTACCTTGACTAAAATAATCACCTGACAGAAGAAACAAATACCATCAATAAAACATAAGAGTAGTCCATTTCCTTATTTATTACCTTTCCATATCTGTTGGTAATAATGACAGATTATTTGTTCTAGTCATTACGACTCAAGCCTATGAACAATTATGTGATTTGGTTTCAAAAGTCCAAAGATTAAGATATTAAATCAGTGCAAAAAGAAGCAATTTAGGAGACGCCTCTACAAAAATTCCAGAATGGAGTTCAACAAATTGGAGAAAAATTCTTTATCATGTTTCTCAACATACAAATGTTTGCTTGCAAGGACATCCATAGTACCCGAACTCGAAGCCATATTTGAAGCTAAGCTCTGTCACTTATTTTCGGCTTGTTGGCCAGTCAGGGCTTTATCAGACAAATGATTCAAAATTCCACATGGTAAAAAATTATTGGATAGAGGATGACGGAGATAGATCTGCCCAATCAAACCCATCATAGGAACATCTTCAGTTTAAATATTACTATGCAACCTTTTTTTTTCAAAAAATAAATCTTTACTTTCGCACTTAATAAACATGAGTATAACTATTAATTAAAGTGATAATTTCTTTGTTTTCTATAAAACTAAAGGGGATAGATATATTTAGCTTTATGTTTAATTTTTCCAACAAGCACTTTCTAGTCTAGTATAGAAAATATGTTATAATGTTATGTTATATAAACGCTTTCATTTGGTCAAATTACCAACTGTTTTTAAGTTATAAATTTTGAAAACCCATTTTTTTCCATGAAATTCCTCTCTCTCATATACATATAGTCTAATCCATCATAACTCTGAATCTATTAAGAATCAAAAGAGATCAACTCTCTCCTCAGATTTTGCATTAAAAAAGTTTGCACCTTGACGAATTTAATCTCTAGACACTTGATAAATACTAAGTCAAGATAAGTATTATTATGTCACTGCAAAGTAGTGACACATATGATCATATTTTTTCTATTATTAAGATTGTAGAGAAAAATTTCACCCATTTTGGAAAGCCAGTGATATTTGTTGCTTTGGGGCATTAGGCCTCCAAAACCTGAAGTAAAGACCAAACATCATGACTCATTTGAACCACATTTGATGGGACATTCTTGAAGCCAGATTCATAATGTCCTGAAAATCCTTTCCTCTCTTATGCTCACGAAGATCCTTTAACATTATTACAACTTGGTATTGTTTCTACTGCCCCTTATACCACAAAAGTAAATGTTGAGGTAGTATTTTGCTATATTTAATGTCACATAAGGCAAATATTTTCCCTTCCAAGCACAACCATTTGGCCTATAAGATGGATTTGGCCTAATGATTAATAAATCTAATATCAAGAATTGTTTTTTCCATAAAGGTTTCCAGGTTAATATAGGGCATCCATGTGTCCTATTTTAGTGTTGCTATTATCCTCTAATTCCTCTCTTTCATTTTATAATATAAAAAGGACATTTTTATTTTAATATGACGTCATTCAAAAAATAAGTTAAAAAATAATTTATGGTTTAAGGTGGTCTATCTTCTTTAAATTCAAGCAATTTTACAATCCATGTGGTAAAAACCAATCCTTTTGTAAAAGTCTATTGTTAGAGCACTCATTATTAAAAGTTGATCGCTAAAATTCTAATTTACTCATTTATGTAGTAATGGTAGTAATCGACAAATAATAAGACAAACACTAGTGGTCAAAATCAACTTCTTATCACAAAGATAAAAATCTGATCAATTTGAAGAAAACCACTTAAAATAATTTTAGAAATTAAAATAAATAAAAAATATTATATACATTAATAAGCTATAATTTATTACCGGATGCGGATGATTAATGCACACCAGGGAACGTGGCACCCTGTGCACTTCCCGATGGGGTTCACTTGGGCAGCCCATGTGGCTCCCGGTACTCGCATTTAGTTGGCTCTTAACTCACCACCCTACGCGAACGTTAATTCTCTCGGTTGGCTCGCCAAGCGCCTGGTTATGGCGGTTCTCTGTGAGACGGATTACATTTGCAATGGCTCGACTGGTGTGGAGGACGTTCATGGATCTCCTCCTCCCCTGAACGTGATTTTCTCTCCAGGCTGCGCTGATGCAAGTGTTAAAATGAACACTGGGAGGCGTTGTTCGTTAGCCGCTTGCTTTGAACCAGTTCCGGATTATCATTTTTCTCATAGTCCGTGGTGCAGTGTCAATCCTCCCTCTGTTCTTGGTCTCAGTGGTCTGGTTCCTACTCCCTCAGCTCAGCCCTGTGGCGTCCCAGATTTTCATTTCTCCCCTACCAATTCAATTTGTTTCGTTGAGCCTGGTCCTGCGTCTGTCACCATGCCTCGTCTCCACGAACACATGAGATGCAGACACGGACCCAGTCGTGGGCAATCCAACCAGCGGCGCCCTCCTCCTAGCCATGGCTCTGTCCCTACCTTGCCAGAAGAAGATGGAGCCCCTGTACCTGCGTTTTGCGTTGATTCCGTCGTTGCTCCCGTCGCCCCCGCCCCTCCACCCCCTGCTCGTGAGTCTCCCCACGTCTCTCTCCCTCCGGTCCCTTCTGTCACTCCTCGGCCCCTTCGACCCTCCATCTCTCCTCGGCCCCTTCGACCCTCCATCAGACAAACCTCTCAGCATGCTGAGCTCCAGTTTGATTGCACCTCCTGCAACGCTACCCTCACTGCTTTTATCACTGTAACACTTTGTGAAGAAGTTCCCAATTTGGCTCCGCCCTGTTCTGCTACTCCTCTCTCCCCTCCTAGCTCCAACTCCCCATGCACGGCTCCAGCCACTTCTGTTCCTCCTTCTCAACACGAGTACAACATGGCAATGGGGCGCACCGGTAGAGGGAGAGCTCTCAGCGAAGGACAAGAGGACAGAAGCGACGCTTATGCCTGCAGAGTCATCGAGGAACCTCCCTCTCCTACTCATGGATAGCAGCTGCAAAGTCACTTAGGTTTTTTTGTTCTGTTTCTGTCGGAATCATATGCTTCCAAGCTTTACTGCTCTGCTGCATAAGCACCGTACTATTTTTAGTATTTACTTTCATGTTAGCTTGTTTTTTGTAAACTTAAAACCGGTTTCCCTTTCATGGGCGGTTCAGAATTTGTGGTTTAAAGGACTAGTTTCCCATCCTAGGCAGTCCAGACACTCTTTGACTTGCTTGATTATCAAGCCCAGTGCTCAGGCTCACCAAGTTGACGATGTGGCAGTTTTGTACCAGTAATTTTATGCTTAATAGAATTAGTCATACTTAGAAAAAAAAAAAACTATAATTTATTAAAATCCAATGTTAAACATTTTTAAACATTTTGGCCTCAATATTTTATTCAATATGCAATAGATTTAATGGATGTTTTCACACATAATTATTTTTTGCATTATATAGGTTATAAAATATCCATTACAAGCCATCTAATATTAAATAATTTGTATTTATACTTCATAGCATCATTTCAAAGCTATATGACTAGCTCTATGCATTCAACACAATATACAACGAAAAAATCTTGAACCCTCCTCTTGAGTTGACATAAAAAAAACTCTACTCCTCCTTTGACATGATTTTGTGATGTATCTATATAACTTCACATTATATCCATTTCAGTTCTCTAATATAAATTAGTTGGATATTAGTTTGAATTTTGATTAGTTTAATTATATAAATTTAATTATTGATAAAATTAGATAACATTAATTTATCAAAAAAAAATTTATTATGTTATTTTTAAAGTTGTTGAAATTAAAAAAAATTATAAAATTATATAATTAAATTATAATTTCATCTTTAATTATTAAATTTTTACTTTGATTTTTTTTGTAAGTTTAGCAGAGCCTTTCTATTTTCCATTAATCAAAAAAGAGAAAAGTAGGTTATAATGAATAATGCTGGAAACCAGGTCTGTTGGCCACCTTAAAGAGTTATAGGCCAACCAAAATTCATAAAGTTTGACCCTAATACTGCTTGCTATATCCAATTTACTGTCCATTACATACAAGAAATTCAGAAATTAAATGCTACCTATAATATGCATGTCAAAATGACAAAAAAGAAAAGGATTTCATAAAACTCAATAATCAGATCGATCGATATGTGTCGAGTCCTTAAAATTGGAGCTAGACGTATCCACTTGATTCATACTTTTCAATTGGCACTTCCTGCGGCCTAGGAAGAAGTTATGGTGGTGTTACAGAAGGTGGATTTCTTGGATATCCCTTCTCATTTAAGCTAAAATAGAGGCAACTTTTGTGTCCCCTCCAATTTCCTGAACATTGAATATGGCATTTGCCAGTCTATATTTCAATGTCCAATAAGTATGGATAGACTATTGAAATATTGACAGTATACTTCTAGTATTACGTGGATCCCTCAGAAACTCCATTTCCTCCTCTTGTATTTCACCCTCCTCTTGTTGAAAATGCAGCGAGATGATGGAGCTTGGTGAAATGAAGTCGCCTTCACCAAGTGGGCCCGCAAGCTATTTTTGGAAAGTGAAAGGTCTGGTAAATGCCCATGCAGTCAAGGGGTATGATGTGGTCTTCAGTGAAGGAAAGGTTTTCCTGTGCAGGAATACCACTGGAGAGACCCGAAAGATAGGGGTTCGAACCAAAAACCTTTATCAGTTGCAAGTAGATGGCTGCGCAGCAATGGCATGCAAAGCAGGAGAAGTGGTGAGCCGGGATGATGAGGGCGAACTGTGGCACCGGAGATTGGGCCACCTTCACCATGGAGCTTTGAAGATCCTGCAGCAGATTTCTACTGGGCTTCTTAAGGGCACCCTTGCGCAGTCAGATCAGTGCAAGGGGTGTACTTTAGGAAAGTTTGTGAAAGCCACCTTTCACGAGAAGGATAGTCGCGCCACGAAGATCCTTGAGAGAGTTCACACAGACGTGTGTGGTCCTTTCTCAGTAGCTTCGACAGCAAAGCACAAGTACTACGTGATCTTTGTTGATGATTTCTCTCGAAAGTGCTAGATCTTCTTCATGCAGAAGAAGAGCGATACATTCGCTAAGTTCTGTGAGTTTAAAGCACTGGTCAAGAAGGAATCGGGGAAGAAGGTGAAGGCTCTCAGGAGCGACAATGGTGGTGAATTCATCTCGGCTGAATTCAAGGACTTCTGCAGTGTAGAAGGGATTCAGAGAGAGCTCATCGCACCCCATAACCCAGAGTAGAATGGGGTGGCTGAGCGGAAGAACAGAACTATTGTGGGTGCTGCACGGGCGATGTTGCATGATCAGGGCCTACCCCTTCACTTGTGGGCTAAGGCATGCAACACAGCAGTATATGTGCAGAACCGTTGTCCTCACAAGATTCTTGGCATGAGTACACCAGAGGAGGCTTATTCTGGCAAGAGGCCTGACATTTCCCATTTGCGGATTTTTGGCTCTCCTATCTACATGCATGTGACGAAGGATGCAAGGAAGAAGCTGGATCCAACTGCCGAGGTTGGAATATTTTTGGGGTACACTGATACACCACACAACTATCGGGTGTATGTGTCAGACATTCGCAAGACTGTTGTGCGACGGGATATTAAATTTCAGGAGGAGAAAGCCATGCAGTGTTCGCTTGAGAGGGAGCCACACTTGCATGTAGAGGAGGAGCTGTTAGCTCCCAAGGATGATTCTCCGGATGTGGATCAGCCAGTATTTCATGATAGATCCAAACACATCGACATCAGGTACCATCATATCAGAGACTGTGTTCAGCGGAGGATCATGATGCTTTCATATATTCCCACGGAGGATCGGGATGCAGACATCTTGACGAAGGCGCTCACCAGGAGAAAATTCGAGTTTCACAGAGGCAGGATAGGGGTTGCAGATAATCCATATCTTGCTGAGAGGGAGTGTTAAAAATGCAGCAAGATGATGGAGCTTGGTGAAATGAAGTCGCCTTCACCAAGTGGGCCCGTAGGCTATTTTTCGCACAAAGTCTATTTTTAGACATATGGATCATGGACCGAGAGCTGCAGTATGCTATTCTTGGATGATTGGTCGAGTTGGTAAAAATATATGGACCTCTATTTTTAGCATTTAGGTCGAAGTCTATTTTTAGACTGGCGGGCTAAAAATAGAACAGTTAAATATTATTTACCCTTAATAATATTTGGACTCTAAACTTCAGTTTACTCTCTTGGAGCACTTCAGTTTGACCCCCGGATGTGGGGCATGCATCTGCCATAAGGATTTACGCTTTTCCTATGGGTTAGTTGAGCTAATGCATGGTTGACTTCAGTTAGAGCTCAAGTGGCGGAGTTCGGTGGAGTTGATGCGACAGTTAATGGAGATGGTGTTCTGGTTAACTAGTTGAACTAGTTGTATTTAGTTTAATTGGCTAATACACTAGAGATGAGTTGTGTGAATTAAATATTATTTAATTCACTAATTATTAACTCATTATTCAACTAAAGAACACATCAGTTTAACTCAGTGCATGGACAGTTCAGTGGCGACAAGTGAAAGAGGTAGATGAAAGGGTTGAGATAGCTATCAGTTGTGACATTAGTTATTCATGAGATTTGCACCACACTTGGAGGAAATTAACAATGAGAATTGTGCAGTTGGAGCTAGTGAGATTCGAACTTGGATCTCTCATTAGACCAGCCTTGATTGCGCAATAGAGGCAGACAATTAGTGGATGAGTTTTGAACCTTTGACTTGTTCAAAACCAATCTAGTTTGTGTGTAGCTTTGTGAGATAGTACTGAGTACTTGTGAGGAGTATTGTGCTATGTATTTGCTGCATGTTCTCTCCATATAATATACAAAATAGCTGAGGGGTTTTCAGCTATAAGCTTTCCCCATACATACTCTGCTAATGTGTGTGATGAATTGATGTGGAATCGCTTCTATTCTTTCCGCATGTGACGATTAATTGTAGAAGAGATTATGTGTTATGCATGCAATTCGAAATTGATGTGTGATCAGGTTAATCTCCATTGAATAAGTGATTTATTCAGCAAATTTCTACACCTCTTTGGTTTCACAGTCACGCTCACAACCTGAAATGAGTTATTTTGCTTGAGAAGGAGTACCTGACATGTAGATATCAAAAATATTTTCAATAATTTCTTCCCCTCCTGTTTGGGCCCTCTTTGGACTTACTCTTGTTCTTATTTCCTTTTCCCTATGCAAAATTTTACACTGCTTGACCTTTCACCATTCTATCTTACAGGTGGAGTACCAATCGTTGGATTAACTGACACTGTCGAGGCGAGTACGAAACCATGGCTAGACGAACACCTATATATGATTTAAAAATACCTGTGAAGTGTAACATAATTTCAATAATTTATTTAGTTAAATAACAGAGGAAAAGATCCTGATTACTGAGAGTAGCATCCTCATTTTTAGCAGTGTAATGCATGTCATCATTCCTTATTCCAATCATTCGTAGAGCTATGAAGGTTGCAATAGGAAGGCTAGGAGAGGCTATCATTTTCCAAAGAAACAGAAATTTCCTTAACTATTGCGAAAAATCATGCATGGATAGAGTGTTTCCATTCTCCTGCATCGTGTGTACTAACACATGGAAGAGACTCCACTTAATAGGACTGAAACCCCACAGAATTGGACAAGAACCCCACCGACCAGACTCAAATCTCATAAAGTTGGACAAGAACCCCTAGAAATTGGACCGAAACCCAACAAAACAAATGGATTGACAACAATCCAACCCTTTCGAGACCAGACTTTAGTAGTTCCACCATTACAATTAGGGCCCAAACCCCTCCTCTTTGTAACATTGTAAAAACGCTGAATAGGAAAAACCCTGGATGGGGTATCTAACAAAGTGCTACCCGTGAAAATGTCATTGGAGGCCATACACTGAACTTCATAGGATTGGCAAGCCAAGCTGTGAAGGTTACAGAGAGGGCAGAAGGCCAGTCTAGTAATGGAGATGGGGAAATGAGTAATAGGATAAGAGATGAGGAAATTCAAGATGGGGAAAAAGCAACCAGAGCCGATAGGAGGCCATGCAGAGCCAATTGAAAGACATTCAGATTTAAATTGGGTAAAATAAGGGTTGAGGAAATGAGCGACCTTCATAGAAACTGGGATGTTAACACCAAGCTCCTTAACAATAACTAGAATATACTAGAAAATAGAAAAATAAAAACCCTCATCCCCCATACAGAAGAGGTAAGTAGGTTTAGAATAAAAAACACAGAAGAGGACAACAAGAAAATTTTCATATACTCCCTAATCCTTAATACAACAATAGTTCAAAGGCTTAACGACTGTAAAATTCCGCATTAATTTCAGTAAGTTGTCCCAAAATCCATGTACATCAAACAAAACCCCCATAATTTTTCATATCTTTCATACGCAGAAAATAGAAATGAGGTGAAGACATGAATCATGTTTCCTATCGCAGAAACAGGCATGATACAAAGGCTATGAACATACCCGAATTTAAGCACCACATAACCATCGCCCAGCCCTTCAACTGCTCGCCGACTTCCTTTTCTAATCTCAACTTCACGTTTAACTACCAGACCATATTACCACCTTCAACATTACCACCTTTAGCCTTCGTAACATTCCTTACATGCCAGCCCTATTTCCAACACCCTTCTGACACCGTGAGTTTTCTACCACCCGCATTTAATTCCGTCATTATTTGGCATGGGTGGTAGTACCCACCATCGTCTCCTCATGTCCACATCAACTATCCATGTGGTACGCACGAGCTCGTGCCACCTCGTCATTCGAATTAACCAGTTGGCACCCCGATCAGGGATCCCGAGTATCCTCGTTATCTCTATCAACAATTTCCTATAGAGATTGTAGCTTCTCCACCTATACCATTTTGGCTTGGTTGATGTCCAGTTGTCACACCCCCATGAGTAAAACTCTAGTTCTCCAAGTAGTCAGTTGCTTCATTCCCTGATCTGTGAATATGTGATGAGATAAGGTAACCAATGCTTGGAAGAATATCATTTATTTCCTAAATTAGACGAGTTGTTCACCAGCTTCGACTAATTTTCTCCCAACCTGTCCCCTACTGCAACTTCTACAGAACACTTGTTACCATGGCTGAATCCCCCTCTACTATAGTCCTCTGATATTGTTCTCTTACAACTATCAAAATGACTTGTTTTACCGATGTGATTTTGGCTTCGTTATTTGTAGCGAATCCAAAATCGGTCACATAAATTCTACTTACTAAACCCTTTGAATCACGAAATATACCTCTTTCTCCTGCTTGACCCAAATTACCTTTAGAGGCCCCATCATAATTAAGATTAATAACCTCCTATTGTAGAGCATTGAATTAATCGTGTGGATGTCTTCCCAAAGGTTTTTGTTTCCATGAGGCTGGGGCAAGCATTTGGGGTTTCAAGTTAAGCATAGCTAAAATCCTATCCTCATGCCCATTAGCTTTCTAGCCAACTTCATGCCATTTCTCGGTGAGGACAGTTTCTCTGATATTCTCGAGAACCACTTTCCATATCTCTTCAATTTGTCACTACTCATCTCTGAATGTTCTCCAATTTCTTTCTTTCCAGGCGACCCATATGAGAAATCCCATAAAGAGTCCCCACGCTATGTTAAGAACAAGGCTTTTATACCCTCCTTTTCTCCAGACTTCAATTGTATGCCTGAGGCTCTTGTTGTCCCTATCTGTTTATTGAAATAGGGAGGAAAGGTATTTCCACAAGGTCTCAACGACAAAGAATTTATTCAATAGGTGTTCCAATGTTTCTACATTCTTCTTACACATAGTATATGTCAGTCGGCCAAGAACTTTTAATTTCCTTACAATAGTTAAGGAAATTTCATTCTTCTATTCTGAGATTATTTTCCACAAATCTCTACCCCATTGTATCCATATTTACCAGAACTTAGCTCCCATAACTTGAATTAGCAAATATGGATCTCTTAACCCCAAGCCTTCGGTCCTTTTTATTTTCGTAAGCTTATCCCATGAAAGGAGAGCCCATTTACAGGCTTGTTGAGATCCTTGCCATAGGATGTTTTTAAACGTCTTAGCCATATCATTACAACAGATTTTAGGCGTTTCCAATCCAAAGAGTTGATAGATGGGAATGGATTGTAAGACTGTTCTTAACATAACAACTCGACTCAGAGCATTAAGCACCTGAAATGCCCAATTTTGAAGTCGAGCTTATATGCGATTAATGAGATATTTCCACCCAAAGACCCGAAGAGAATTTAGATTGAGAGGGATTCCTAAATATTTCATAGGGAAGGATCCGATGTTGAATCCCAAGGTAGGCAATAGGAATCTTTGGGAGAGAATATTAGTATTAAATATAAACACATTTTATTTGTCATTATTGATAAGAGTTCCAGAGGCTTCCATGAAATCTTTAAGAATGGATAGAATTTCCTTAGATTCTTTTAGAGTGGCTTGACAGAAGAGCATAATGTCATCTGCAAACTCTTGGTGCGAAAGTTTTAAACCTGCCCCCCAAAGATTAAGGCCTTTAAGTTGAGCTCCCTGGATCTTACTTTTAATATATCAACCAAGGCCTTCTGCTGCAATAATGAAAAGGAAGGGGGAAAGTGGATCCCCTTGTCTTAAACCCCAGGTAGCATTAAAGGGAGTTGAAGGAACTCCGTTAAGAAGAATAAAGTAATTAGGAGAAGAAATAAAAGGCATTATCCAATAGATCCATCTTAAATCAAATCCAAACACCTCAAGAATAGCTTTAAGATAATTCCACGACCTCCAGACAGGGCTCCTCTACACGACAACAACAAATGGATAAGGTTGTGGAGGAGTACGGGGACATCTTCACCTCACCCCGAGGGGTTCCTCTGCACTGTTAGGTCAAGCACCCGATTGATCTGACCCCAGGTGCGCCGCTACCCAATGGACCGATCTATCGGCGCTCTGTTCTGGAGAATGATGAAATCAAGAGGTAGATTCAGGAGCTGTTGCAGAAAGGTCACATCAGACCAAGTTCATCACCCTATGACAAAGAAATGTATTCCATTGTGCAAGCCTGTCGACACCTGGTTTCACCTCCATCTCAAGAAAGAACAAAGGGGAGAAAGGAAAAAAGCCTCCGAAACCCTCCACCAATACAACCCCCACCAATACTTCCTCGACCTAGCAAAACAACTTTGAAGTTCTGAGCAATCTTGACTCATTGGAGCACCCTATAGTCTCCCAGGCCCCCACTGATCAAGATCTGTCATTATTAAGTCAATCTTTGATTACAACCAACGCCCCCAGCACAACCTCGGATTCAATCCACGCCCAGGCACCGCAACACAAACCATAATCCTCTCCCATTCAGATTAATACCAGCCACACCTCACTGCAAACCCCTCAATGCACAGAAATGAAAACAGAGCAGCGATCCTCAACCACTTCAAACAATCCTCTGGAGGAGATCCTAGGCGATCTAGATCTCCAAAAGGTCAATGAGCAATGGTCCAAACTGGGAGTCGATGCCATTCCCCAAGAACACTTGGAGAAGATAGAAATGGCATACCTGCAGCTGGAATACATCAACCAAAATGCAACCAAAAGGCAATGGGGAAATAGCAACCAAACGGGCATTCAAGCCAACCTGGATTTGGATCAATACAAGCCACAAGGACCAGGAAGAAAAAGAGGGCGCAAATCCACAAGACACCAAATACAAGAACCAGGAAGACGCCTAATCAATGAAGGAAAAATCAGGGCCTTGGTCCTATCTACTCCAAAGGTAGCTCAATGAAAATCACAACCTGGAACATCAGGGGGCTCAACGGCACCACCAAAAGAAGGATCTTGAAAAACCGCTTATTCTCGCTACGCCCGGACATCATACTTCTTCAAGAATCAAAATGCTCTCCCAAAGGCACAGAGACACTCAAAAAACTTGTTTCCAACAGTCATCACTGCATAAGCATAGATGCTATCAGGCAAGCAGGAGGGTTACTCACGTTCTGGAACAAAAGAAAATTCTTCTTGCAGAATGCTCTGTCCACCAAGCACTCGTTATTGAACATTTTCAACATGCCAGACTCAGGGCAATCGATCTGCATCACCAACGTGTATAGACCCCAACGAATCCAGGAAAAGCTGAAGATGTTGCTAGACCTGGATGAAGTCAGACAACACCATGGGGCAAACCACTGGATTTTAGGCGGAGACTACAACATGATCACCAATGTAGCAGAAAAAAAGGGAGGCTTACGAAGATTGGATAAGGACTCGGAAGCATTCAACACCTTTATTGTTGAATCCAAACTCATTGACATCTCCACAGTCAATGGTATGCATACCTGGAATAATAAGCAAGGAGGAAACAGGCAGATAGCATCAAGGCTCGATAGGTTCCTCATGTCAGAATCCATTCTGCTGCAAAATATCGACATGGAGGCCAGCATTCTGCCTATCAGAGGATCTGATCACTGGCCAGTGCAGATTCAGTTCACCTACCGAGGCCAGCATTCTGCCTACCGAGTCTTACCTTTTGGCCTATGCAACGCTCCTGCTACATTTCAAAGGGAAATTATCAGCATCTTTGCAGACTTAATAAATGAATGTCTCGAAGTATATATGGATGACTTCACTCCTTATGGGGATGATTTTGAACCTGCATTGCAAAATCTAGAAAAAGTATTGCAAAGATGTATAGACACTAGGCTTTGTTTAAGCAATGAAAAATGTCTTATGATGATGACTGAAGGAGTTATCTTAGGCCATTATATTTCAGCAGAAGGAATTCAAGTAGATCCAACTAAAATTCAAATACTCTTGTTAATTCCTACACCTACTACACAGACAGAGGTACGTAGCTTTCTTGGATTTTCTGGTTATTATAGAAGATTTATAGAGCATTATTCTCGAATAGCTGCACGTTTATATGCGCTGACTGGAAATACTGATTTTGTTTGGACAGACAAATGTGACAATGCTTTTAATGATTTGAAGAAGCTCGTTGCAACAGCCCCTGTGCTGAGGGGCTCAAATTGGAATTTACCATTCCAAATTTCATCTGACGCCTCAGACACAGCAATTGGAGCAGTACTTGGGCAGGAGGAAGACAAAAAGCCATATGCAATTTACTACATTAGCAAAAATCTGACCCCTGCCGAATTAAACTATACTATGACTGAGAAAGAATTTTTGGCTGTAGTTCACGCTATAAATAAATTTAGGCATTACATAACTAGGTATCCTGTAGTGCTTTACACAGATCACTCTGCCATTAATTTATTAGCAAATAAAACTGTTACAAATGGGAGAGTAACTAGATGGTTGATTTTACTGCAGGAATTTGATATCACGATCAAGGATCGACCGGGCAAAGAGAACCCTGTAGCTGACTTTCTGTCTAGGATGCCAAAGCCAACAGATGTAGAACCAGTTGAAGATCACTTCCCGGATGAGCATCTCTTCGCTATTACCACCAGAACACCATGGTATGCTGATATAGCGAACTATTTGGCAATAGGTAAATTACCCAAACATCTATCCCTTAATGAACGAAAGCAAATAATACATCGTAGCACCCGTTTTTCATGGATAGGAGGTTACTTATTTCATACAGGTGCAGATATGCAAATAAGAAGATGTGTTAGGGACGATGAGGTATATGATATTTTGAAAGTGTACCATGACGGACAGTGTGGCGGACACTTTGCAGATCGTAGAACAGCCCATAAAGTCCTACGGACTGGCTATTATTGGTCTAATATCTTTAGAGACGCAAAAAAAATTGTGCAGGCCTGTGATAGCTGTCAAAGGGCTGGTCGACCTGGGCAGTCTGATGAAATGCCCTTAAACCCTCAACTAGTGATTGAACCCTTCGAACGTTGGGCCCTTGACTTCGTTGGTCCTATTAGCCCTCCATCGAACCAGAAAACATATATCCTAGTTGCTACTGAATACGTTACTCAATGGGTTGAAACAGAGCCTCTTTCAAAAGCTACAGAGGATTCCGTGATAGATTTTCTTTTCCAAATTTTCGTGCGGTATGGCCTCCCACAAGACATAATCACAGATGGGGGACCACAGTTTATAGGTAACAAATTGGCTGAAACATTACAGAATTACCATATTCACCGTAAAATTACAACTCCCTACCACCCACAGGCCAACGGGCAAGTCGAAAGCACGAATAAGGTAATCGAATCTATACTGACAAAAACGGTTGCTTCACATAGGCGAGATTGGGCCTACAGACTACCAGAGGCATTGTGGGCGTACCGAACGACATGGAGACCTACCACAGGACATTCGCCATACCAATTGGTATTTGGAAAAGAACCATCTTTCCTATCGAATTTGAAATTTAGACATTACGAACAGCTCAAACGATAGGTCTGAATTTAGATGAAGCCCAGGCAAAAATACTGCAGCAACTGAATGAATTGGATGAAATCAGACTCTCTTCTCTTCAGCGCACCACATTAATCCAGCAACAGAGAGAAAAATGTCATGACGCCCACATTAAACAAAGGATCTTCCACGAAGGAGATTGGGCACTTCTATACGATTCTCAGTTTCAAGATTTCCCTGGAAAACTCCAGACTAGGTGGCTTGGACCCTACGAAATTCAGAAAGTGCATGATAACGTCACTCTCACACTAGTCACCATTGACGGATATGGGCATTCCTTTAAGGTTAATGGCCATCGAGTTCGATTATATCGTAAGCCGCTTACCCGCGAATCCTTTTGCCAGCAGTTAAGGGAAGACTCCACCATTGAAATTCTTGCTGAAGGGGAGAATCCCTCTCCCGCGCCAGTTTGATAAATTGGTTTTTTTAATTTTTGTACATAATGCATTATTTTTTTTTTTTCTGTTTTTGGTTTCTGTTTTTGAACTTCGTTTCCTTGTTAATACTTATTTATTTCGTTTGAATTTAGTTTCTTTAAAAACGAAAAATAATAAAAATTCTGTGTTTTTTTCGCATTGTTGTTCCTTTCTAACGGAACAACACTTCTGTTGTTCCTTTTGAAAGGAACAATAGTTTCTCAGAGTGTTTTTGCTGTTCCTTTTCAAAGGAACAGCACCTTCGTAGGATATTTTTCTGCCGTTCCTTTCGAATGGAACAGTAGTTTCGCGCAGTGTTTTTGCTGTTCCTTTCAAACGGAACAGCATGTCCGCAGAGCATTTCCTTGCTGTTCCTTTTGAAAGGAACAACAGTTTCGCATATTATCTTTGCTGTTCCTTTTAAAGGAACAACACTTTTTGAACGATTGTTTTAAGTTTGTATTTAAAGCACGATTGTTTTGAACGATTTTTTTAAGTTTTCAATACAAAAATACAAAGAAAAAATAAAGCACTTCCTCAAGTATGTATGAAGGACAATGGTTCCATGGGTTACAAAACAACTCTGTCAAGGTTATGGACACCTGTGGGCAGCAGAGCTCCGTTAATGGTATTGAAGTCATACTTATACAAATCAATAGTTATTTAACCCTCTTTCCTATAATTTTTATTGAATATCAAACGAAATGCATAAAATTCCTTAAGTTCTATCCCCGAACCATCACACATGAAAAATATTATAAATCGGTCATATTACTTTAATGTGGTAAATAGCGCAATTACATTAATCTTTTGTTGTCCCTTCACCTCATACTTGAATTATTACCACGCAATTCCCTCATTATTACTGATTTATCTTACACATCAATTTCAGTAATTACTTAATTTGATTGACTTTATCATGATGCGCCTGTTTTTTCACTGCCGTCCTATTGCTGTTCCACACATGCCACCTTAATCGACGGTCGAGGTCGACCTTTCATTCGTTTGGGGGGCGGAAATATCTGCATGCAGATCAGAGAATTGGAAAAACTCTCGAACGAGAGTTGGAAAACTCTCGGACGAGAGTTTTTCCGACTCTCGTCCGAGAGTTTCTCCAACTCCCGTCCGAGAGTTTGTCCGAGATTTTTGTGACCACAACTCTCGGACGAGAAAATGCGAAACTCTCGTCCGAGAGAATTTTAACTCATGTTAAACCCGACCAAACTCTCGTCCGAAATATTTAAAATTTCTCGGACGAGAATTTTGAAAACTCTCGGCCGAGAAATTTAGCTGACTTTTTTCTCAGCCGAGAAATTAAAAATTTCTCCCGAATTCTAACCACCCGCCAAAAACTGTTTCCCAACTTCGCGATTTGACCCAAATATTTCTTGGAATAAAATACATAGGAATGTGCAATTAATTTAGGCTCTAAGACATGCCTACAAACATTACAAAGGCTTGATACAGATATGAAAGAATTCAAAAAAGAAATCATTGAATTGTTATGTCAATTCGTTTGACGACAAGCATATAGACATATATTACAACTCCAGGGAAGACTATCCTAAGTTAAATTGTACAACTCTAGGGAAGACTATCCTAGTTGGTATTGAGAGTTCATAGTTGCATTGTTGTAGCTGTATATAGTGCATTGCAGAGGCTGATATACGGCACTGTGTAAGCATTATTATTGTCAAGTTTTTCCAAGTCTTATCTGAGAAGATAAAATAGAAGTTTTGATGGGAGAAGCAATTTTTGAAGTAAATTTATTCAAAGAGGAAAAAACATTTAGATATAAATATGCATAAAATTAAACCTAAACAAAAGTCGGTCTGGCTAGATTAGCTTAAAATGTGAAAGAATTTAATTTGTCTGATTAGATTAGCCTAAAACGTGAAGGAATTTAATTGACCTAACCATTGGACTTGAAGAATAAAATCTTCAAAATCGGATTGTCTTCTAATGACAACCTGCGCATAAAAGGTACAACAAGTGGAATGTAATTCAAAGCTATAAATGATCTTCTCATAAGTGGCCTTTAATGCGTTTCAAAAGGGTTAAGATAACAGGAAAAATTCAGAGGACAATATAACCAAAAGAAAGGAAAACAGAATGACAGAAACAATGGAGAGGGGAAAGTTAAGACCGGTTAGATTAGTAGACAACCGTAATAAAACAGGCCAAGAAAATATATAAAAATAATAACGAAAGAAGAAGACCAAGAACCTAATAAAGAAAAGAAAGGAAACAACAGCCAAAGACCAGGACCTATAACACAACAAGGAAAATAACTCCTAGACTTTCACATATCAGCAGAAGACCACATGTGAGGAAGAGTAACCACAAGGTGTAAACCCAACGTTACATGAATTTGTGAAAAAAATGAATAAAGAGGACCTCAAAACATGAAAATATGTTTGCCAAATCCTCAAGAGTCGAAAATGGATGCAAAGATCCATTCAAACAAAGAGCAAAAAGGAACCACCAATCCTCTGCCCTCCACCTACAAGTTTAGCCCTCGTGGAAATCTGCATTCTGAGGAAGCAAGTATGGCGATGATGGCCAACCCCATGTAGGAGGACATCATAAATCAATGCCAAGTGGTTTTGTTTTAGCAGATTAGACTCTGCTCATAAGTGTCTTCTAAGCTAAAGGAAGCCATACCACGCCCTACAAGCTACAACCACTCGGGGTATGTTTTATGAGACTTCCATTAAAAAGAAAAATGCAGCAAGATAATTCCAAGTTCATTTCAACTTGTAAAATCTCACAAAAACATCCCTACCCTTGAGTGGAGAATACCTCTTTGTTTCTACTGAATTTAGGTTTCAGCGTTCCATTAAAAAGAGGGTAAAAGGTTGATAAAGAAACATACCCTTTTGGGTATATCTTTCCAAAACAGAGACAATTGGTTGGGAGGGTAATATCCTTCAGAATGATCCGAAGCCTTCCCTGCACCTGTAGCTACTGCATAATCCAGATTCCACTCTCCCTATTGAAATGGGCAAGAAAGTGGAACTCCTTTATTGTTGAAATGTCATAAAAAAAAATAGGGAAGACAATGACTGAGAAGGAAAGTATTCGAGTAGCAAGTGACGGAAACAATGGAGAGGGGAAAGTTAAGACCGGAAAAGTAATCTAATTAGTAAAAACTGCAACATTTGTTAAATTAACTGGGAGTTTTATAGGTAGAACCGTAGAACTACCATTATACCACATTCAAAACACTAGTTTCCCTAAGCATATTAGTGTTGGGCCGCATACCATACTCAACAACAACTTTTGCGGAAAGAAATATACAACTCCAATGAATTCAAGAACCATGTACCTCTGTTCTTAGCCACCAGAAAGGCTTTCCCTGTTCCTTAGGTTTAGCTTGTATGCCTAGACCAAATCCTAAATGCGCACCCATTCAAACCAATACCAAATTGATGCATGGCCATACTTTTATTGGAATAATTTGATAAAGTACATGCTTTTATTTTAGGGTTTTGCTTCTGATATGCTCATAAACGCAGCTAAAATCAGGTCTTCCAGGTAGTGGTGAAAACATGGGAGCCTAATAATTAGAGTTAACACATGAACCCTAAGCTTCACCAGCTCAAAATAAAAGATAAACTGAAATCGTATTCGGGGTGTGCTTTTGTAAAGGAGAATGTAGGAATTAGCTCAGCAAAGGCCCTATACCGATGTGGAGGCTATTCCAAGACACAAGACACAATGGATAATAGAAAAGGAAGGAAATTTACAGATGTGGAGGCTATTCCAAGACACAAAAAGGAGATTTACAGATGTAGAGGCTATTCCAAGACACCAAAAGATAGGGGCTAGAATAGATGGAGGAACGCAAGAATACTGTCTCGTTTTTCCAAAAGTATGTACCTCGGAGAATCTTAATATTGCGTTCATGGTTAATCATGTGAGTGAGAGAAGGTTCTTTGGTTATCTATTTGCCATTTTTTTGGTTTTTCTCTCCATTAAAAATTATCTAAACTTTGAGAGCACCCAGGGTCAGAGTACAGACCAAAATCTCTTCCTTCATTTTATTCTAAAACTCCCTAGATGCAAGTTAACCAGTTCACAGTGTTGAATGGCTTGTACATACAATATGAAGTTTGGATTGGCCTAATTATTTGTGGGAAGCCTTGGGTATGCAAGAGAACCATTCCAAGAAAACGAGAAGCAGCAAGCAACACACCCTTTTGGGTATATCTTTCCAAAACCATGTTTATGCCGGTCATCAACTGAAGCGCTTACGGAAAATGAGAAAGGAGAATTCTGAATACCTACTTGAAACTATGGTATTTTTAATTAAACTTAGACATGTAAGAAGCAACTAATTAGAGCATCAATAGACATTTTCTTTGAAAATGTCATAAAAATAAGGAAAACAGTGACTGGGCAGGAAAGTGGAAGATCTTAGAAAACAGAGAACGAGAACCAGAACAGTAAAACAGAACCAAAATAGTAAAACAGAGAAACAGTGTCAGAAGTAAAACGATGAAGAAAGAAAGGGAATTACCTATTCTTCTTTGATGAGCCAACTTGAATTTTCTTTGAGGAGAAAACTGGTCTGCGTTGCTGGCGATTGTGCTGTGGAGTTGCAGGTGGGAGAAAAATTCAATTCTGGAAGTGAAGAAGAAATTGCAAGGCGACATTATTTCTGAATCTGTTTGTAGTGGAAGTCGGGAAAATAGGACAGAATTAATTAACCCACTCTGTTGATGTGGGGATTCATCGTCTCTGAACTACCATGGCCGGTTGCATGGGATTCTGCGGGATAAGAATTAATTCACCCACTCCGTTGATGCGGGGATTCATTGTTTTTGAACTGCCATGACTAGTCGCAAGGATCAGGGGGAACAGGTGTCAGCCAGAGGTTAAAACTGCCAAGGAACAAGTGTCACCGCACATTAAAAATGTTGACGATGAAAAACTGCATCTCTTTCAAAAGAGAAGGCCTATCGACCTAAATATGTATTATACCATACCCCTTCAATCCTCACCACTACTTTTCTCTTCTGGGTTTCTTTCTTCTCTCACAGCTCTGTAATTGTTACACATTTCTTTCTTTAGTTGCTCCATCCAACGACAAAGTCAAAGATTGACCAGAACAATGACGCGTTGGGTGAAACCAGAGGTTGGTAGTTTGTAGGCATTTTTGCTTTATTTGTTAAACACTGTCCAAATTTTTCAGATTTTTCCGTTTAGTTTCCTAAGTTTTTCGTTCCTAGATTTGTTGATTTTTCGGTTTTCGAATTTGGTGCCCTTCAATTAAATTAAATTAAATTAATTGAGTATACCCAGTTTTGCAACACTGATAACAAATGCATAATATATACTATGGATTTCGCATTGGCTTTCCAACTCCAGGCATGGGATGGAAAAATTCCGTTGAACCCACTCCAACTAGGGTGGTGAATCAACTGCAACTATGAAATATCGCAATAAGAAGAGTGTTAATTGCATGGGATGGGTGGTAACTTGCATGGGATGGGTGTCAACTATAAATTTTCTAACTTAAAATTGAATTAAAAAAAATCATCAAAATAAAATATAATTAAAAATACTAAAAAATATACAAGAATTTTTTTTAATAAATTCATGGTAAAATGTGAAACATTCAATGTATTCATATGTGATACCATTTTTAAAAATAAATATGGAGAATCGACTTAGTGAATCCAAAAAAATATAATGAAGGTTGAGAAAACTTTTTAAAAACTTCAATGTAAAAAGTGCAACATTGAATGTAAGTAGTGTTAATGGCTTGAAAGTTAAAAGGTGAAGCATTGAATGTAATTTACTAAATAAATATGGAAGGCATTGTCTATCACACTACAAATTTGCAATAAATTAAATTTCAAATAATGTTGTAACAAAAGCTAACTTAACAATAAACACATACATAAAACTGAAAGCCCAACAATACCTTATGCACATAAAAACTCAGCATGATTAATTAATGAACTATTGGCCCTATCGTCTCTCATTCAATCCCCTATCCCTAGATAAGAGCTAACTATCCATAATACTCTCAATCCTTTCTCATTCCTCTCCTATTTACAATTATTCTTTCCCCAACTCTCATTGCTACAACTATGGTTTTTATAATTCTTGTTGCTCCAACTCCTCCATTTGTAACTCTTATTTCCATTGTTGCAACTCCTCTTGTCGTAACTTTTGTTGCTACAACCCAAGGCCTATTTTTGCAAATTCGATGAAAATACACAATATATGGGACCAACCACCAATTCAACGTTTGTACAAGGGTGAAGCCACCAAGGTAAGGTATGATAGGTGTTTTTTCCAACATTTTTCATAATGAATATGTTTTAAGTGGCAAGAGTACTTGTTTATTATTACTAATATCACCTTTCCCTTGTGTCATACACCCACATACAGGTTCTAGCCACTGGAAACTATTAAAGTTGACACTCCTTGCATAATATTATCACCTCATATAACATTTGGAAGATACCCCCCCTTAAATTATCAAAGTTGTCTTTTTCCTTTTATAATAGAAACAATTGAAGAAGGAGACTTACAAGTACCATGGGAGGCTCACTTCTTCTCTAAGAACACACAAAAAAATTAATTTTGGAGGCTTATGACCATGTTCTAGCTATTTTTTAGGATGTATGGAATATGTGCAAAGGTGAAAGGGATAGAATGATGAAGTAGCAATAGAATTTTTCCCTGCCTTGAGGGTAAGCTCAATTGGTTGAGGTCATATTGGTAAAAGAACCTTTCCATTGGGAGTTCACGTGGTCAATTATCCTTCATGCACTCTAGGTTAGGCTCTGCTAATGAGCCAATGGGAAGTGATCCCTTTGGGTGGATCTTCCTGGATTAATGTTTCAAAAGCCCTTAATGTAATCTCAATTGCACGAGGTCCCACTGCTAGAGCGCCTTTCCAATGGGAGATCACAAGTTCAATTCTGGTTGAGGTCCTTGGGTTTAGGCTCAAATTAGTTTGGCCAAGGGGTGTGGTCCCTTCAGGTGGACCTACCCTAATTTTCTGGGAAAAATATAAAAAATAAATAAAATAAAAAATAATTCCTTGAATTTTAGGGAAAATAGGTCTATGGTTGTTGGGATAGTGGTGGAGCTCACAAAGGAAATTTTAGTAGAAGTAACAAGAGTTTCAAAGGAATGGGATCAGTTCATTGCAAGCAGATTTCGAGGCGCAAAATTCTCCAACAGTTCGTGGAACCTCGAGAGAATTTACTGAGGAAAGGAATATGGTTTGATTGTCGATCCTTGCCACTTCCTTGGGTTGGCTTGGCCTTTCTCACAAAAATTTAGTTCACATGCATGGGGAATTATTAAACCATGTATCTCAAACACATTCTCCTTCTTGACCACCTCGGGCATGGTTATAGCGTTAACCTGTCATATTCCTCGATTAGAACCTAACATAACATGGTAGCCCATGCACAAAAGTTGAACAAGGTGTGAGATGTCATTTCACATCACGATCTTATGAGGTTACTTGTGGAATGATCCCTAAACAAAGAAGGAAGATGGTAGGGAGAATATTTCCATAAAATTGTTGCAATTCTAGTAGTTACAACTTTGTCACTTGAACTCGTAGTAGTTGCAACTCATCCTAGAATTGGTGATGTTTCAACTACAACATAAGGATACATTGCAACAAATATCATAACCATAGAATCCTTACTATTTCCTAGCAATTGAGAAGGGTCGAGCACTACAACTCCAAAAAAAAATTGCCCTAATGTAGAAATAGTAAGTAGTAATCCAACTATTAAAAGGGTGAGAGGGTTGAATCATAAAATACCATCCAATTTTCCATAGAAAAGAAGAACCGAGTACCATCTCGTCGCCATTCAAACCCCTTATGATACACAAGAACTAGTAGGGGAAGGTGACCCAGGATTTGAGAAATTTGGAACATATGATCTTGCTTCTCAACAAACCTTTATATCTAGTATATTTGAACATGTGTTATTATATATGAAACCTTTATCTAAAAAATCGAAGCATATTTTTTAAAAAATAGTGAAAAAGGCATCCACACTTTTAATTTCAATTTGGTGACTTTGAAAAATCATTTTAATAACTTTATCTTGATTTGTTTGGAAATGCATGCATGAAAATAATTATGTATTATCCCCATGCGTGGAATGAGATACATACATGTGCATTTGTTTTTATTCTGTTGAGGTTTCTAGCGTTAGTGTGGGTAGAGACTCAAGAATAACACAAAATTGTAACAGTTTCATATTCCTAAGAGAGACGAGCCCACAACACTCAGTGCATGAGTTGGAGGTGCACTTGACTAGTGTTTTGTTTAGACTTGACCACAGTAATAGAAGTTTTTAATTGGAGATAGCAGGTAGCAGAGGTAGAATCAATTAATTGGGGTGAAAATTTAACTCAAAAATTATACTCCAAAAAACAGGCAACTAAAGGAGATTTAACTAGGGAGAGTTATGCTCCATCCGAATAAGAAGAAGAGCATTAATTGGATTTCCAACTCCACTAAGAAAGCAAGGAGTGTATGGGATTGGGAGGCAAAAGTCCAATGGTTGGTAATTTGCAGAGAGATTTTGTTTTCCAAACTACAACTCCAATCTACCCCTGATCACACCCGAAGCATTCATTCACTCATTATTCTAATGAATAGATAAATGTTTCGGATGTGGCGAGTGAGATATATGTAAGTTGATGCATAACATGGAAAATTTGGGAGTGGTGAAATTTTTGGAGTGGTCCTTACCCATTCTT
Organism: Pinus albicaulis; assembly: GCA_034641835.2. Classification (NCBI taxonomy): domain Eukaryota; kingdom Viridiplantae; phylum Streptophyta; class Pinopsida; order Pinales; family Pinaceae; genus Pinus; species Pinus albicaulis. The sequence continues at coordinate 2,201 of JAXQQM020075832.1, read as the reverse complement.
AAGGCTACATGATCAATCACTCATTCTAAAAAAATTGAGGGTATGATAACACCACAATAATGGCGTTTGCAATAATGATGATTCCATGATGATTCTCTGACCCCCCTATATTCTTTGTAGGTGTCTCCACCAAGCTCTAGCATATAAATTATCTCCAAGAATGCCTCTTTTTCCCACATATCAATCACATTGATCTAAATTACAAACTTGAAGGTTATTGTGAAATTTTATGTCTTTTAGGAAATGGATCAATTTGAAAAAATACATAAATTAATGGGTTTTAAACTCAGTTTGCAACATAAAAAGAAAGACAAATATTTCATACACTGCAACACAAGACAAAAAAATGATAAATGGTAGTGGAATTTTAAGGTCTAAAATGAGCCTCCTAAGGAAATTATAAAATAATAGTGGAAATAATAAAATAAGATTAGATTGCATCACCAAATTTTATAGGGAAAGAAAGAAAAAACTATTTTTTCAACTCGTGTTTTCAACTTATCTCCCTATGGGTTTACTCAAATTTCAAGTGGGAACACTCGTTGGATGTATAATTTTATTCCTCATCCAAGGAGTACCCATGTTTCCTAATTTCGATGGACCCTGCTACATAAAAAATGTATTTCTTAGTTTTCGTGTAGCAGGGTCCATCGAAAGTATGCAATATGGGTACTCCTTGGATGAGGAATTAAACTTTGCATCCAACGAGTACGCATTCGAGTAAAACCTTAGGGAGATATGTTGAAAATACAAGCTGAAAAAGTAGTTTTATTATTTTATTATTATTTTTTACTTTTTTACCCCAAAAATAGTGAATCATCCCCCATGGTTGACATCATCATCTTGAATCCTATTGGTTCTTATAATTTTTATTTTGATTGTACATTTTTCTTAGGAGGCCCATTTTAGACCTCAAAAGTTCTCTAATTGGAGTTCACCCCTCTTGGGATACATCTCTTGGTCCAGCTTTCAATGTTGGGCCTCTTTCTTTAAGTGCTCAAATATGTGATTTAATGGATTTCCCTCTCTCAGAATGAAAAAATAATGTCTGCAATGATTCCAAAAGACCCAAAAACTACAAGTTGGCCTCTTGTTGGGCTCAAATTTGCCAAAATCTCACAAATCTATGGCTCAGATAAGTTTTTTTTGCTAATTGATCTACAAATTGGCCATTCTGTCTAACCATGCTATGTTTTACGCCATTATGGAGACTTGGGAGAGCCAAATTCGCCTACCTTACGATAATCAAAGAGATTTTAAAACAAGAAATACTAATAATTTCTTATTAAGTGCCATACTATATAATTCATTTCAATTCTTATTCTCCATTCCAATATGGGAGAGATGTTGTAATATAATGTTTAAAATTAAGACTCGGGAATGACCCGTATAAGAATCGTATAAGACTCGACAAAATACATAAAAAACTTAAAAAAAAATAGGATTTCCAAAAAAAATAATATTAAAAAAATATGAATTTTGAGTGGGTCCACGGGTCTTATGCCGGTTACATGTGGGTCTTCACGGGTTCAATACGAGTAGACGGGTTTTATGCAGGTTTGAACAAGTATGGGTAGAGACCGCTGGTCCTATGTGAGTGACTTGTCTTGCTATAGAACCCGTCAAGACCCACGGGTACTCGTGGGTCTTATAAGAGTCATGTTGCACTAGTTAGAAAAATTAATGTATTTGCAATTTAAGTTTCTGGAACAACTATTATTTGTATTTCTAGTTTTTACATTGAGAAAATTGTGAATTAGTTAGTGGGTTTAAGGAAATCTAACATGGTACATGGACGATATTGTCTTATTTAGGTATTCATAGTTATTATTTGCAGTGGCAATTATGTATGTCCTTTGAAGTGGTTATTATTACATTGTTGTTAGTGAAATCTAATATCTATCCTCGTCAATGGAGATAAAAAGCATTTATAGATTAATGAGGTTATAAAGGTATGCTAAATCAATTAAGGTGAAGGAATTACGTACAAATCCCAAGCTAATAAAGTCCACATGTGTGATTTGGAGAAGTCTGCAGTGGTATTATACAGTTGTTGTAATGATGAATTTGATGATAATGTCCCAAAGGGTGTTATTATTGTCGAGGATGAAGACTTAGATCACCAGCTTGGCCAAGAAAAGAAGAAATATGTAGGAAATTAGTTGGTTGAGCGTTGGCTTCATGGCCTCCCAAACCTTCAC